>APFE031407894.1:0-32717 GCA_000404065.3 Pinus taeda
TTTTAGGAGCCTTCTTACTGAAAACCAAGGAGAAATTGATTACTCTGACCTGCTGCAATATCTCCCCAAAGGCATAACTCAGGAAACAAATGAAAGCCTAAATCAAGAAATCGAAGAGGAAGAGATTAGGAAGGCAATCTGGACCTTGTAGCCGGACAAGTCACCTGGGCCAGATGGCTTCCCCATCAACTTTTACAGGGATCATTGGCAGCTGATAAAAAAAGACCTCGCAAAAATGCTGAGGGGAATACAAAGAAAAGGGAAGATGGGAGGCTTTACCAACTCTACCTTCCTTGCCCTCATTCCTAAAGAAAACCGACCCACCTCTTTCTCGAGGTTTCGGCCAATATCCTTGTGCAACACTTCATACAAGATCTTCACGAAAATCCTAGCCATGAGACTCCAGCCCCTCCTCCCATCCTTGATATCTAAAAATCAAGGTGGCTTTCTGTCTAACAGGCAAATTCACGACTCCATTACCTTGGTCCAAGAAGCCATCCATTCCAGCACTAAAAGACAAGAGAAAGGATTTGTTCTCAAGCTCGACTTGGCCAATGCTTTTGACCGGGTAAGGCACTCCTTCTTGTTTGCTGTTTTAAAAAAAATGGGCTTCAATTCCTCTTTCATCAACACCATAGCTGCTTGTATATCAGGACCTTGGATATCACCCCTGA
Source organism: Pinus taeda (assembly GCA_000404065.3). Classification (NCBI taxonomy): domain Eukaryota; kingdom Viridiplantae; phylum Streptophyta; class Pinopsida; order Pinales; family Pinaceae; genus Pinus; species Pinus taeda. Next base: position 675 of record APFE031407894.1, read on the forward strand.
TTAATGGTTGCCCTTGTAAAGCCTTCCAATCTTCCAGAGGACTAAGGCAAGGTTTTCCTCTATCCCCCTACCTTTTCATTCTTATGGCTTAATCCTTCAGCAAAGCCTTGGATCACAATCGAAGAGTCGGCCTCATAACAGGCATCAAATTTGGGAATGGAGTCAAGAATATAAATCACTCCCAATTTGTTGATGACACTCTTTTAATTGGAGGGGCCTCTACCACCATAGCAAGGCGATTCAAAACCCTCCTGGATCAATACATGGATTACTCAGGGGGAGCTGTCAACTTTCACAAAAGTTGCGCCTATGGCTGGAACATTTCCAACCAAACAGCTCACAACATTGCCAACATCTTTGGAGTTACATACAAAGCAAAATGGGACCATTTCTCCTACCTTGGGATGCCGGTGAGCCTGAGACCTCTAAAAGCAGAAACATGGAATGAAATAATTGACAAAGTCAAAAGGAAAGTTCAGCAATGGGGAACACATTGGCTCAACCCGGCAGACAAATTAATTCTGCTCAAATGAGGTATCACTTCCTTGCCCCTCTATAGATTTTCTCTTTACCAAGCCCTTGCTGTTTTCCACCATAAACTGGAAGTCGCCCTCCGAAACTTCCTATGGCAAGGAGGGAAAAAAGAGAAGAATAGATTTAACTTGGTCGACTGGAAAAATGTAATCCAATCTCAGGATAGAGGAGGCCTTGGAATAAGAGCTCCTAAAATCCTCAGTTTAGCATTTGGGATCAAAATGGCTTGGAGGCTAATCAATGGACCAACAACATGGTGGAAGCAAGTTATAGAAAGCAAATATCTCAATGGCACAAGACAAAGGCTTCTAGAAGATGGCATCCCCAATAGGGACTCCTCCAAAATTTGGCACCTCTGCAAGAAAGCAATCCCTTTCCTCAAGCAAAACACTTCAAAAATCCCTGGAGGAGGGGACAACATTAACTTCGCCACTGATAAGATAATGGGACTCCAACCTCTCAACACTATCGAAGAAGTCCTTCCAATCATCCACTATCTCAACAGCAAAGGCATCTACAGACTCGGATTTCCCGGGTATCCCAACCACCTTGGAAGCGAGCTACACCGCTCTTAAAGCAAATCTTCACAACAGAGCCCCAATCAAAAAAGAAGCAGCAGATGGACTTCGTTGGGATCCCACAGGCTCAAATTACTCCATCAAGTCAGGGCATCAACATATCTGCAATAACACATATCAGATTCCTATTTGGAATCATTGGAGAATAATCTGGAAATCAGAGGCCATCCCAAAAATTAAGTTTTTCACATGGCTGTTACTAAAAGGAAAAGTCCTCACAGCGGAGAATTTAATCAAGAGAGGGATCAACGGTCCATCCAGATGTCCCAACTGCTGCTCAGCAGAGGAGACAATGCAACACTTGTTCATAGACTGTCCCTTTGCCAAAAGATGCTGGACCAAAATGTCTTCATTGGGCAACATCGACTGGCGACCTCAGCAAAACATTGCTGAGACAATGCACGAATGGAAAAGAAATTGTCCATGGAAAGGAAAAAGGAGCAGGTTTGTTAAAAAAATCTGGAATACTATTCCTCACTCCTTGTTGTGGAGAATTTGGTTATCAAGGAACAAGAAAATTTTCCAAAACAAAGAGACCAATGTTCGAACAACATGCAGCAAAGCTCACATCTTGGCACAAGAGGCAATAGCAACAAAACACAATGGGAAAATACAGGCAAAGGATTACACAGTGGAGGAAAGGTTTATCATTAGCCACATCCTGGAACGTCCAGGACAAAATCAAGGGAATCAAAAGAAAGACAGTCCGCAGTACACTCAAACAAAGGATTGGGAAATCAGGCTCCCAGCTCAAGAATTTAAGAGGTGGATTCAAAGCAACAACTGCACAACACTTCAATTTGATGGAGCATCTAAATCGAACCCAGGCCAAGCAGGAGCGGGAGGAGTAATTTTAAACGAGGCAGGGGACAATATTTGCAGTTATGAATGGAGCCTGGGAGAAAAAACTAATAACAACGCAGAGGCACTAGCCTTGTACCAAGGATTACTTCAGCTAAAAAATCTGGGGATCAAAAAGGCCATAGCTCTCGGGTATTTTGCCATCATAATTCGTCTTATGAACCATAAGTAGAGATCCCCCAACTGCAACCTTCAACAACATATAGATCATATTAAGCTCCTCCTAAAAAACTTTGAAGATATCCGTTTTTACCATATCCTCTGCACACTTAATAAACAGGCAGACAAAAAAGCGAACGATGCTGTTGGAAGAATGGCAGGGGTGTTAAGGTGTAACGCAGCCGACAGTCTTCACCCAATACCATGAAGCAACATCTTCAACGCACAGTCTCGCAGTGCTTGGTCAATCAAGCGTGCGATGGGAAAGGACACTTCAGAAACAGGACGCTCTTCTGCAACCCCAGCACATCAAAGCAGGCTCGTCCGACCTCAGACAACAGTATACACTCGATCACAAGCACCAGTAATCAACTCAGCGCTGGCATTTACAGAGCAGGATCAATGATGGACGATCTTCTGAAGGATTTGATTCAGACCAACATCCTCCTCATGAACCTGGATAACTCTTGGGACCCCGACTACAGCCTGCCTCATTCTATAAATCCGTCGCTTTGCCCCCAAAGCAGCACTCATCAGTCTTTCGGCGACAAAGGCGAAGTGAGGAATCCTCGACTGGGGACGAGTGAGCTCACTTGGAGCGACTGGCGAAGCTCCATTCTGGTAACTCTTCATCAATTTCTAAGCTATTTTGCACTAACCAATGCATTCGTGTTTATCAGGAATTATGTGTCAATCAGGAAATCTGCAGCCAGAGCTAGTAAAATCGCTCTCCTTCCAGTAAATTCCCCTGCTCCTTCATTCCCACCCCCTTCTCAGCTTCGTCCTGCTCATCCCTCTTCCCCCTTCTCAATCTCCTTTTGTTACATCATTTACTCCAGTACCCGATCCTCTGATATCCAGTACTCCTTCACCCCCCGCTTATCTGGAACTCCCCCTCCGTTTATCAGGAAATCTGTGTCTCTCAGGAATTCTTCAAACAGAGCTAGTGAAATCGCCCATTGTTCAGCGCTCTTCCCCGCTCTTTCATTCCTAACTCCCTCTCAGTATCGTCCCGCCCTCCCCTCTTCCCCCTTTTCGATCCCCTTCTGCTGCATCATTTATTTCAGCTCCCGAACTCCTGATACCCTCTCCTCAACTTTGCGCTGTCGGAACTCCTCCCTCCTCTCAAGCTGGACCGTTAGGAAATCCGCGGGATTCTCCCTCTCTCCCGCCCGTTACATCAATCTATGCGGCTTTGACAGCCCTTCTCATAACGCTTCTAAGGCCCTTACCTACCGCACCTCTATCCTCAACAGTTTCACCTACTCCCTAATCATGGCGCGCAACGAGGACTGCCCGCACTGTGCTGATCTGCAAGCAGAGCTTGAGGAAATAAGGGCCCAACAGACTATTTTAGATGACAAGCAAAAACTCCTGGATGCTAGGCTGGAAGAACATGACCGGCTTCTTGACGAGCAGAACCAAAGGATCTACGAACAAGACCGTATCATGACTGAGAAATATAAGGCGGAGATTCAGCTGTTTATGCATAAAGCTTCATCCCTTCAAGAGCAGTTCAGGCAGCTTACCAATCGCTGTGTTCATGCAGAGGAATCCATATCCATTATCAAGTATATGATGGACAAGAGGAACGTTGTTGCCACCAGCTCTTCTAGTGTTAAGCAGGAAGCAAAAGATGATCAGCCAGAGGAATCTACAGCGAGGCACATCCAGCACATAATGATAGACTAAATGTATTGCAGATGCATCTTTTTGTTATTCTCTTTTATCAAAATCTATAGTAGCTCAGTTCTAGGCAGTAGCAAAAGTACCAAAGCAAGGATCAAGGAGGTAGTCCCATTTTGTAAACCCCTTGATCAAGACAAACAATGGCATATCATGTATCAAAGGAGACTGATCTCCTGAAACTTTTTTCAGATTAATATAGCAACCGAACTTTAAAAAAAAAAAAAAATATTGAAAAGGGAATGCATTTATCATTTTCAATCTTGATGGTGAATTGGATGTTTTTGGGAAGAATGTGCAAGTGGGTTAGGAATTGATTAATTTTTTTTATAACTATAAGGTTAATGGAGAAGGCATTTTTAACAAAGTGATGTTTTGGTTTAAAAGGGAAATTGTGAAAGCCTTTTTTCTCAAATTTTTCCATGTAAAGATTGATAAAAGTGTAGGATAATAGAGAGGAAGAGTCAATTCAACATATTTTCTTGGATTGTAGGTTAGCCAAAGAATGTTGGAAGTAGATTACAAGCCCGCTGGAAATTAATCTAAACTTCACAAACATCCTCTAAGGTTTTCATAAAACATGGGAGAAGAACTATCCTTACTAAAAAAATAAGGTTACAATAATCAGGATTTGGAAATGCCTCCCAGTAGTATTGTGTTGGCAGATCTGGCTAACCAGAAACAAAAGTATCTTTAAAGATCAAAAGCCAAGAATAGGTAAAAATCTTTCAAAAACATGGAGTTTAGTTTCAGAAATTATAAATTCTAAAGGAATGTCAACCGTGGACCATAACATCTTTCAGCAAGAGGAGAGATAATGGTTTGGTAAAGCAATTTTGGAAAACAATGGGAAAGCAGGACCAAAGAGAGCCCCTACAACAAAGAATTGGAAATTAAGGATGAGCGAAAGAGAACTAGAAGAGTGGAGGAAAAGTCAAAATAGATTCAGTCTTTTTTTCAACGGGGCTTCGAAAAATAATCCAAGAAAAGCAGGAGCATGTGGAGTTATTAGAGATTTGGATGGGAAAAAGGTTGCTTCATACGAGTGGGGCCTAGGAGAAACCACAAATAACAAAGCAGAAGCTTACAATCTTTTATTAGGCACAAGGATATTAAAAACACAAGCAATCAAAGATCCTATCTTAATTGGCGATTCTGCAATCGTTATTGAAGCAATGGTTAATAGCAAAAATCCCAGTAACACTGTTATCAATAGAATATATCAGAGGATTTGCTTGAACTTAAAAGGATTGGGGATGATTAGCTTCAAACATGTCTTGAGAGTTCATAATAAGGAGGTTGATATCCTTGCCAATAAGGCCATAGAAAGAGCAGTAGGAAGTATAAAGGAAAACAATGAAACTTATTGTCTTTCCATCCCATAATCCACAACACTCATCATGAAGAAAGAGGAAAGAAAAAATGGGAAAAGGAAGGAAAAAAGAAGGGAAAAAGCATGATAAAAATCAATCAAACAGGGAGAGTACATCAGCATATCACAAAGAAGATTTATTATCAGAGACACTCAAATGTTATCTACAGGAATCTAAGTAAAAAAATCCAAACAAAATCCAAAAAAAATATGAAGCTCGCAAGCCAAGGATTAGAATTGTCCTCTCCGCCTGAGTTGAGACATTATATGTCATATCAGGGTCAAGTTACATGAAACTAATGGTTTAAAAAATCGTAATTGAATGATCACCCTTAGCAACAATACATACACATCAGCGAGAACCAACATGCCCAACAATTGCAAGGCAAGCTTAAATATGGACGTAGTGAATGATAAAAAGGCAGAAGCATTCAGTTCCCTGTTTCAAGCCAATATTGAAGCAATCCCACAATCAGTTTCTATCAGTAATACGAGTTTCCTGTCTTATTGCTGCGAGTTCAACGACAACTCCTCAGCTATTCCCAAAATCTGTCATACCAAGAACACATCAATATCATATTACCAACTCCCCACTATTAATAGTTCTCTGTGTATCCTTTCTTTAATGCAGCAGAGTATTTGCTACTGTCTTAATATTATCAGGATATACTCCCTACATCATTCTCTTCTTCTAATCCCTTCATCTGTTTCACCACAACATTCTCATCAATCCATCATTCACTTCACAACAGTACCCTTTCTTTTATCGCCTCATTTGCTTCACCTCAGTGCCCTTTCTACCAGTAACTTAGATCCTGCAAAGTTTTGGTGGATATTTCTCCAAGCAGGCAGTATAGCATTTTATCAAATCAAGCCCAATGTATATCTGGATCTTTAGGGGCGTAGTTGGGTATTTGTGAAGCAACATGCTACAACATATTGAATTCTCACATCAAGAATAGAGGAACAGAGCAAAAGGACTCCAACAGGAGCGCTCTCAAAAGGAATAAAAAAGCTAAAAAAACACAGCCACTCAAAGGATCACAATGGCCTGCAACCCAATAGAAAAAGTTGAAAAGAATGAAAGTTGCCCAACATGCAGGGCAAATAGGTTCATGATTGGGAGGTTCAATCAAGCACTCAAGGATCTTAGGGCGGAAATGAAAACTGAGAATGTGTACAAACAGAGACGTAGAGAAGCGGAAAGCTGAAATAACAGAGCTAAAGACAAATGCAAACATCTTGAGGAAGCAGTTAAATATATCAAGTCAATCAACCAGAGCCAGGAAGGGGAAACCTCCACTAAAGAAAGCAAGAAGCGTCGTCCACAACAAGAGGAATCAGTTAACCAGTTTTGGTGAAATAGTTTATATTCAAATTACTGCAAGTTTATTTTACTTCTAGGACAGTTTGTTAGACAATACGCCAAGTCAGTCAATGAAATCCATAGAAACTTGGTTTCAAGTATAGATTTAGGGACTGCGCTCCCATTTTCAGCTCTATACTTGAATCAATTTCCTTCCGAATGTAACATGAGTTTACTCCTCCCTTTTTTTGCAATATAACCAATACCTGACAGTGTTAAAAAAAATAAAATAAGATGTAGGATAATAGAGACCCTATAACAATTCCTCTAGTTTTCTCATAGCATAACCATCCACATACATAAGACCACCATTTCATTCTTTAAATATATTTGAATCATGAATATCAATTTATTAATAACATTATTTAAATTAATTATTTGCCTCCAAAATTGTCAAAATTATTATATGGACTTGCATATTAGCAATTGCATGTATAATATCTAAAAATGATACAATTATTTATAACTGTAAACCATTTTGTATATAACAAGTCATACTTTAAGCTTAGGAGGTTAGCTAAATCGATTGTCACCAATGTTGTGTTTCTTTTGGCTAGTTTTGTTTTAGCAAGTGTCTTGTTCAGATTAGGTGCACTAGTCTATGGTGATGTTTTTATTAGAGATGCCATCCAAAAATGTGGGGAAGCATCTCTCGAGTTTCCCAATGAATTTTTACTTGGAGAAAATGTCATCCTTTATTGAAAAAATAAGAAGCAATATGAAGTCTAGTCGTACCCTATTGTTTAAGATCGAAAATTGTGATATATGCATTAATAGGGTTTGGTCAAGCAAGGAAGCTTACTGGTATTTCAAAATGTACGACTCTATAATTGTACATATGACCTAAGTACACATTGTTTGAAGGCTACCCTTGCTTGAACATACATTTTTTATGGGTTATATATTGCAAAGAGTTCACATTAAAGTAATTTCCTACATCCAAACCATTTTCATCATAGCTCCTTTAATTGGTTGGTACCCTTGTAAATTATGTTACCGACTCCTTCGATTATGCGAAATCAATGGTTGAAGGTTTGCTACCCATAAATAGATGCATCTACTCCCCTTTTTTGTTTCTTAATAAATAAACATGATCTTGATTTGGATGTAACTTTGTTGTTTTCATGATAAATGTAGTTAGTTGCTATGAGATGTTAGTTTAAATTATTATTTTTTTCCTTTTCATTTCATTACAATTTGGTTGATGTCTCTACAGGTTCTACTTAAACTTCACGTTCTAACCATGTTGGTTACTTTCTTATTTGAAAAGTAGCAACAATCCCTATGATTTTGCTTGGTCATGAGGCTCTATAGCAAACATAATTTTATTAAGTTGTGATTTGATATATTGCTTCAACATCAGTTCATAGACTTACATTAATTGGTTTCATAGTTTTGAAAACTCTTGTTAAGGAAAAAACTTACATTTATCCACGTGCTCATATATTTTTCCTTATGGAGTTTAATTTTGTTAAGGAGAAGGAGCACATCCTTCATTTTGGACCTTACTTTTAGGGATGTGTTAGCTTATGCATGAAACTTTGTACCCTCCCTCCAATCTTAGAAACACTTTATCATCAATGGGGATTTTTCTTTATGGAATTTGATTTTGTTAAAGACAAGGAGCACAAATCTCATTTTGGACTTTACTTTTAGGGATGTGTTAGCTTATGCATGAGACTTTGTACCTTACCTTCGATCCCTATAGAACACTTTATCCTCAATGCCACTATGAGATAGACTTCGCAACCTACACCTAGAATTCTTGGGACCAAATTACCTAGCATCCATTAGAAATAGTGTTACATGCTTCAGTTATATGTTTATATTATGAACATATGATATCCGATGTTAGATTATGCATTGAAGCAAGCTTCAAAAATCTCCTCCTATGAAAGGTGGTTGATAAGACACATCAAAATGTGAGACTATGAACAAGTAGTATTTAGATGCAAGTCATGTTTTTCTTATGTATGCTTGGCAATATCTTGTCAAAATCATTCTGTGAAGGTTATTAAGAAATCATTAACACCTTTTAGGGGAAGGAGTAGGTGCATAATAAACCCACTTAGTGGTAGAGTACTGAGGAATATAACCATTCCATGGTTGTAAAAGACCCCACCAAAGATGTTAGCCATAAAGAAGGAAAATAAATTGCATGCAACAATAACTTAGGTAAAGATGAAATGATATTTGGTTCCTTGCAACTAGACTCATAATAAACTCACTTAATGGTACAAAGGATGCCACCATTTCTTGGACGTAGAACGCTGAGAAATCTAGAGTAGCTAGAATAGATGTGATTTCTCTTTTCTTGGAGCACTATTTGTGATGTTCTTTTACATTAACTTGATGTACTTATAATTTTCTTATTCTTATCTTGATTATTATGGTGTTCTTATCATCAAACAACTACAAAAACATGAAGATCAATAGAACAAATGGACACAAGATGTAGGTTGCTAGCTAGGGCCAAAACCTCTCCTAGAGAGGAAAACCCACAAGAATTCTTCTCTTCTTATAGAAACTTCAAATGACGAATTCCAAGACCTTTAGACTTAAGACAGAGACCCCTCCAAGACTAAGTCAACCTTTGATGAACTTTCCCTCTTAAAGTCAAACCAAATCAAACCTTCTTCAACAACTTCCAACAACAAATTTCAACCCTCCAATAACTATTGCAACTTCGACCCTCTAGTAATTGTTGCAATTTCAACACTCCAGTAACTGTTGCAACTTCACACATGTGGGATAAGGAGGCTATTTTAAGCTTCTTCCTTGCTTCGCTTAGCGTGCTTCTTCTTCCTTAGACAAATGGATGATATGCCTTGCTTTCTTTAATCAAAATTTCGGCCTTCTTTGTAGATCTGAAATTTTGTCCTTGTTGCTGTAGAAATCCTAGCTTCTTCATCACATGTGTGAGAGACTAGAGACAAATTAGGTTTGTAAACTTCCTTCCTACTTCTTGGATTCTTTTTTTTTTTTTTTTTTTTTTTTTTTTTTTTTTTTTTTTCGCTATCTTTTCTTTCTTCTTGTGCTTCAATGAGCTTGTTTTATCGATGATACAAATGAGGACAGTTAGCTCTTATAGATAGTTGTTCAAGGAGTGCAAATAGCCCTTAATGAGGCTGACTTCTTCTTTGTAGGCCGACTTGGTCTTGGAGATATATTTGACACATTTTGTCTCAAAATAAATTACTTTGACTTGTTAAAAAATGCCCAATTGGGTCTAATACATGTGACAATGACTCTTTTGACTTCTTGAATCTATGACAAAACCTAGAAGAACACAACGGGTGCTTTGACCTAGAACAATTTAACCTTGAGCATGAAACCCCATGCTTTATGACAATAATAATTTTCTTTTTCTTTTACATAAAATATATAAAAATCTATAGTACACGAGATATTATGAAGACCAAACCTAGTTACTTCTTTCAACATAGAAGACCCAACCAAAGATGCCAATGATAAATAAGGAAAAGAAATGGCATGTAACAATAACTTAGGTGAAGATGAAACGAAAATAGGTCCCTTAAAGCTAGACTCCTTGCCTCCTTCAAATGGGGATCTGTGAGGATAGTCATTATATCAAGGCATAAAAGATTAAGGGATTCAACCCTTTTTCAAAAAAATGTATTTTTAGAATTAACTCAACTTGTTGATCCATCTATATTAAAAGATAAGAGATAATGAGTGGGTTGAAGTAAAGAGAAAAAAGGTAAATGATAATAAGTCCATTTTGAGCTATACGAGCCTCTTCTCAAGGAAATAGAAGGGTTACAAACCATTAACATAAGTTTGGTTGTTTTGAAAGAAAGATAGTTTGTTTCATGATGAAAAATCAGATTTAAGTAAAAAATATTCTTGTTCTACTTTTTGGGTTTCAAAAGTTCTATAATTAAACATATGAATTATGCAAAGACACATTAAAATTCACTTATACTTACAATCTTAGTTAAATAAAAGAACATAATGTAGAGTTGTCTACCATAACCTTATATACCTTATATTATTTGCTGTTAGACAAAAATTAACACAATGATTCTAAGATTTTATGTTTAGTGTTTTTATTACTAATAAATTTATAATCAAAATATTAATTATAAACATAAACATAAAATGTACTTAACACAATGATTCGAAAATTTTATATTTAGTGCTTTCATTACTAATAAGTTTATATTCAAAATATTAATCATAAACCTAAACATAAAATGTAATTATTCCATATAATACTAGACAACATTATCAAATATCATACCTAAATAAACATAAAAAAAGCCACACAATGATTCTAAGATTTTATATTTAGTATTTTGGTTAATCATAAACATAAACATAAATGTAATTATTCCCTATAATACTAGACAACATTATCAAATTTCATACCTAAATAAACATAAAAATATCATACCTAATTAAACATAAAAGAAGCCACACAATGATTCTAAGATCTTATATTTAGTATTTTAATTAATAATGAATTTGTAATCAAAATATTAAATAATAATCCCTTAATGTAATTATTCAACGAATTAAAAGTTATGGAAAGACCTACATAGTCGAAATTATCTATAAGACGCAAAAATGTTGATGATACTTAAATCCAAAAGCAAAATGACACTTACATATGCTACAAGTTTAGCAGAAAAAAGAAGTCTAAAATGTTTTGCATTTTAGTCTTTCCTCCCTCTTTTTGTTTAATTTTTGCGTTAATTGTTCTTGTGTTTTTTTTTTAAATTTTATTTTTATGTGGTTTAATTTTAATTAAGCATAGTTTCAATGTTGTGTTATTTATTTCTTATATTTTCCCATGAATGGTCTAAAATCTAACCAAAAATTGTTGGAATAGTAAATTTGAGTTGATAAATCTGTATAGATTGAATGCCTCAAGGGATTTTCAGAGTTCTAATTCTGTTTATGCATTTAACAATGCATTTCAAATAATGAAAAACAAAATCTCACCAAGAATTGTATTATTGAATTTCGGTGAAAAAAGGCAAAAACATAGAACAATTAGACTTCACCATTTTATTATTTTTAAACAATTTAGACTTTTCTTTTTCATATCTCAATGCCATTTTTCCGTTGGAATTTCATTATATATATATATACCAACAATTTTTAACTTAGTATTTTTTATAACTTTAGTGGACCTAATGATTAGGAAGACATGTTTCCTCCTTGGAGGTAACACATTTGAATCAAGGCGGGGTTAGGGTATACAAACCTTTATACATTAAGTAGTCAAATTATTACATTGAGGGGTTCTTTGTTTCATAAACATCAAATTTGGTGGTTGACTAGGCCATGGCCTTAAAATTAAATTATTGTGATTATTATTATTATCCTTACTATATAAAGACACTTTATTTCAAAAATATTATATTTATAATACAAGATAATAGTAAGGCTGAACGGGTAAGTGTCTTGTTGGAGTTTGGAATCCAGGCTCTAATTTCTGGTGGTCTCTGGGCATCTCGGTCCTAGACTAAACTATAAATTTTTTATATATGTGGCTTGAGGACCGTTGCATATATCTGAGAAGGTTGCTAATTCCCTATCTAAAAAAAATATATTATGCTTATAATACTTAAATCATGTGCAAGGATGTTTTTGGATACATCTACCTCCTAAATTTGTAAAGAAAGGCTTCTAAAAGTATTTTAGTACTTTTAGATGTCTCTTTTGTTTTTGTTTTATTTTTCCTTTTTAAAAGGAAAAAACGCTCATTCTTTATATAATAAAAAAAGAAATACATATACTTATAACCGCTTCTTTCTTTACAATTTTATCACATGTCATCTTTATCATTTATATCTAAATTGATATCACATAATTAACTGGTCCTCAAAAATATCCATTATCTTTTTCCCTTCCCCTATTTTCTTTCCATCAACTAATCAATATTTTGTGGATCCTCTATATTCCTCTATCCATATGTATACTTTGTTAAAGGTGTCACTTTTAAATGATGTCTCAATTTTTTATATATAAGCATTAAAGCCCTTTCTTTTTATATAAATACACACAAGCTTAATGATTCCGCCTATGTGTTCCACCCATATTAGAAACATAAATCAATAGAAACTTCATTTTGAAGATTGATTGCTGGGTGGTGTGTAGTAAGTATGCTTGGTCATTGAAAACATCCCCCACAAAGAATTTTGTAATTTTGAATTATCTTTGACTTAAAACACATTGGAGAAGCTTTCGAACTTAGAATTTTTGCTTTCTTGGTAGCCAAAAAATACTTGTGACAACTATGGATTTCTGTACATTTCTCACTAGATTAGTGGCTAGAAACCAGTAGTAATAATAATTTTTTTGTTCATTTCAAATTAGAATCCACTAATATTAATCATTGAAGCAGGCGTTTTTCGATCTTCTGATTGGAAGATTAGGGAGTGATTGATTTAAGAGCAGAATTGCCCACTAAAGCTTTTGAGATATAATTGTGCGTGCGTATGAATTTATTTATATTTAATTTTTTATTAATCATTAACAAATTGATAAAGATTTTTTTTTGATGTTTTCTACATTTTGAAATTTCTATATGAAGTACGTTTTATATATAGATGGGGTTTTGTGTGTTAGGTTATACTCAACAGAACTTCTCGTCCTCTGAAATTTGGAAGGCCTTTTAGGTATGTGTATTTGTGGAATACAAGCATGGTTGAAATTTGGTTGTAATTGTATTTTTAATTATTTATTTTTTACTTAAATTGCTAAAGTTAATTTTTGAAAAAGAAAATTTTGTAAGGTCTTTCAGTTATGTGTATTTTGTAGGTTGAAATTTGGTTGTATTGTATATTTTTTATTATATTATTTTTACTTAAATTGCTAAGTTAATTTTGAAAAAAGAAATTTTAATGGATGATAATGTTTACCATTCTTTTAAGTTTTCAAAGGTTTATTAGAGAAATAATTTAAAGTAAATATTCTTTAGATTGTTATTTCTATTTCAACATGACAAAATTAAAATACCAAAACCATTATGGTTTTCATAAATGAGGAGGTCTCTAACAATAATTAAGTTATAAAAATAGGTATAGTTATCTTTTTGAGGAAAGATATTCATCCTAACCCCCTTGTATCACAAAATTTCCAAATTTGCTCATCCTAAGGTGTTTTTGGGTTAGTTTAGTGACCAATTTCATTATGGAGGGCATGAACATTAGCCCTGATTATGGTGATACTCAAATTGTTCTTTATGATTGAAAAGTGGCAAGATGGGATGAGAATAATGCTATAATTTTGTTGCATGGAAAAGGTGAGATGTGTCCATTCTTAAATTAGTGGGCACTAACAAGAAAGAGGTTTTGTTAATGTAGTGGTGACCTTATCAATGGTTGGGACTAGTAAGGTAGACCATAATCATAGAAGTTGCAAAATCATTTTGATAGTTGAAGTGCACAAGGTGAAACAATGCCAAAATCAGTATGTATATTGCCTATTATATACTTGAAATATCTAAGAGAACTATGTTATATATTTTTACATCAATCAAATAAGCGTATCACACCAAGGTCGTTGTTATTTTAAGGGGAGAGGAATGCAATACCACATTTTAACCATGTATTATACATACCCAAATATGGAAAAATGTGCCACATAAGAATTTGTTCTTAGTTGTGAAGCCATGTGGGCTGCATGGAGAAAGACAATTGTAAGATGTGTAAATAAGTTTGTAAATGTCTTCTTGGGAGCCTAAGTTGAACACCCTACTAAAGGATTATGATTATGATGTAAAAACTTAAAATATAAATAAAAGTGCATGGGGTAATTTAATTCTAAGGAGACAAAATAGGGCTATAAAGTAACAAGAGGGGAAAAGGTAATTGGAGAAAATATAGCAATTTGACAATGAGAAAGGAAAGGAGTGATTGGAGAAAAAAATAGAAATTTGACCTTCTCACTTGTCAAGTTGAGAACTCCCACTTTGAAAATTCAAAAGGTGGAGCTACATTTAAAAATATTGCTCCTCACTTAATTAGATTATTAGTCAGTTTTTAAATATCTCCGAAGTCTATACTTAGGAAATATGACTAATTAATCAGAATTAATTAAGTTATGGTGTGAATGTTCTAGAAACTCACACAAATCGACTTCAAGTTAATCCTTGCCATCGATAAAGATCTAATCTTGGTCGTTGAAGTCTCAATAGAGGATTATAAGAAGAAGTCGATGGGGCTTGGAAAAATCACTTGAGAGGCTCGATTTCTAAGCAGATCGATTTCCAGAGTAGCAATAGTCAGTTGCCGAAGAGAGAGCCAAAGAAATCGACACAGTCAGAGAGGGGCAGGGACAATGAAGTTGGAGGAAGGATTCCAGTTTCGGTGAGTGCATTTGTAGAGACGTTGTTGGCTTGAGGGGGCCTGACCCAAGTTCAACGTTAATTAGCCAAACAAATCCCTACACTACTGGCCCTTTCGGCATCAGCTCGCGGAGCGCGGACCAAAGTCTCAACCGAAGCAGTATGGGGGGTTGGAACCAAGTTTTCGCACCCTAAGATGGTTGCGGTGTCGTTTGATTCCCTCTATCCCTGCCTTTGCACAGGTCACTTCGTTCTAGGGCCTGCAAGACGAGCCCTTTATTCTGTCCTTTAATACCTCCGCGAAAGGGTATGATTGACCTTCGCGCAGCCCTATCCTACTGCTTAGGTACTTTCGTGCTGCTATGGCAGTGTGTCGTGCAGATTCCCCAATTAGTTTAAGTGATTTTATTATCTTATCAAATAATTAAAGTTAACACCGCGTAAACAGATATCCTTGATCGGTCTCAGTTATCCAATGTATTTGTATTCATTCGCGCATCATATAAGCGTAATAAAGGAAATTCATACATAACATATCCAGATGCATTAACAGAACAAAGACACAGGAATTGCCAGATATTTCTCTTTATTGATATCTTCCAAGTGTTTACAAACTCTATCTGCCTTGCGCACACAGTTGCTGGGGTCCGCGCACTCAGCGGCAGACTTTTACCCTAGGCCTCTGCGCACTCAGTTGCAAAGCCTCTACCTACACTACGACCCAAGACTTAGACTTCTTACTTCAGAGCTACGACTCTCTTACATTGTTTGTCATTGTATATCATCCTTAAAACTACTTAGAGCTTAGCTCTTTTTATATAATCCCATGGTCTGCGGACCATGGGTAGAACTCTTACAACCGATTTAACTTTACAAAACTAAGGGCAGACTACCCTTTAAGACACATAACACCTTTGTGCTCCGCGTCCACAACAAGCGGAGACTTTACCATTTTATTACAAAATTTAACTCAAACATGGGTTTTTAGCCCCAAAACTGCCCTTGGGGGATCCCACTCCCAACAGGCCCCCAACACAAACATTGTGACTTTCCCTCAAGTCACTCGATAGGCGCAGAGATCTTTGCGCGAAGCCCATCCAGCTCAACCCGTATGACTGCTACCTTGGCTGTGCACTAAGCTGCCGCCTGCTTTGCATCTTCCACTGTCTTTTCGGTCACTGCTCCTGGACTGCTCCTGCACTATTAGCCTGGAGTTTTTGTAACGTTGCTTGCAGAGTCGCAAGCTTGCCTTCAATATTTCCTATGACTGCGTAAACTTCCTCCAGCCAGGGCTTTAGTCTCGCCTTCAACACTGCTTCCTTGTGCAGCGCTGCGTCCACTTCTTCCTTCAACTGCTTGGCCTCCTGCAGCTTGGTTAGCCTCTATGTCAGTGCAATAGTTCGCGCTGTGCCCTTAACTTCATCGTATCGTTGTTGTAGCTCGCGTGCTTCCGTCTCCAACCTCTGTATATTTGGGTCCTCTTGCAAGCTTGTCAGGACCTCAAATGATTACTCGAACAACTGCATGCAATCTGCTACTGCACTTTCCACTGTCGCGATTGCTTCTATGACAATGGTCGCCCATTGTTCCTTTACTTCTGGCGGTGTTGAAGGCTGGCCCCTCAAATGTAGCTCAGTAATTTGCAGGTTCAACTCCAACTAAACCCGCGCCATCTCAGTCCAAGTGTCGCGCACCGCTGTGGCCAACTTGCAGATGCGTACCTCAACTGGCTCCTCCTTCAGAATCGCCAACTCTGGGACCATTCGGTAGACCTCCTCAACGACCTGCATAATCTTCTTGCTTTGAGTGGTCGCCTCAGTCTTAGCGGCGATGGCAACATTTCTTTATAGGGCCATCTACTCGTTGTTGATCCGTTGTTCGCTAATTATCTAGAGGGCGTGGTGCTCACAGGCCCTCAGCTCTGCAATTACTCGATCCTGCAAGAGGTGGAGTGCTTCGTGCGGAAGCACTGCCAGGTTCAACCCAAATCCCTTTAGGCCACTGATAGTGGGTTTGTTAGCCTTAGTTTCGGTGGTCAGTGCTCTATCCGGTAGCATTAGCGCACTGGAAGTCGTTGTGCACATCATATCGGCAGCCTCTGAAGTGTTGATAGCCAAGCTGGTAGACAACGTGCTAGCTTGTGACACGTGGGTCTGCAACTCCTACAACCCGGTCTGGATAGCCCCTAGGATAATTTGCTGTAGGGCCTTCGCGTTGACATCCTTGACTATGTCACTGATATCATGTAAGTCGCCCTCTGTCAATGTGATAGGGTCCAACGAGGTCTTGGTTGCCTTTGACTTCTTCCTAGACCCTCCCTTCTCTAGCTCTCTTGGGTGCTTAATGCGGGCGGACGTATCTTGAGTGTCTGTGTCGTGCTATTCTGTTTCTTCCTCTTCTGTCTCCGGCAAATGCGACCTCGTGCCTTTGTCAGAGCCACGTTCTATTCCACCTATTTGCTTTCCTGCCTGATTGCCTGCATGCTCTGCCTAGGCCTTATTAGTGGCCTCCTTTTTCCTTTGCTCGACCAATTGTGCCTTTTTTAGCTTGGCCTCCTCCTCCTTCTGCGCGACGGACTTGCTTCCACCCACTGCCAAGTCCGTGGTAGTGTGCCACTCCGCCGACCATTGATCAAGCATCGCATTAATGGTGTCATCCGTGGCCAGATACGGTAAGTCGTACCACTTCTGCGCAGGGTCCTTCTGCGCCTTGATGGAGACTCGATGGAAATTAGCTTTGAACTCGGCATAGCTTTGCAGGTTAGCGTAAACCGTGGGTGACAATTGCGGCTTGTGATTGATGGCCATTCTGATATTCATCTCCATCAAGATCCAGAAGATCTTGCTGTCCTGAACTCGCTACACGTCCTTGGTCGCCCACAACGAAGCGTATTTCGCTGCTTCAGGGAGGTCTGGCACGACCGAAGGGAACTGGCTGTCCTCTGGTAACTCCCACGCTACCAGCACAATTGACAACAAGAGCCACACGTAGTGGAATGTCTTGCTGAGCTCTTGTGCTTTGTGGCAATTCGCCAGGAACTCTCCGTGAAGGTAGTTTGACCAGTGAAACTAGACTCCTGCACACCGTTGTGCGAGTGCGACGACAGGCGCCGACACCTCATTGACGCGACACTTTCGCATCACCTTGCGTGCTAGGATATGCGTGCCTACCTTCACAGCGAGGTCACAGATGCTGGAGATAGCGTACCCGCGCGACTTCTTCGCCAGCTTAAAGTTCTCCTTCATTGACTCTGCGAGAGCCTGCTCACCACCCTTGCCGCCAAAGATCATCGCTGGATTCCCACCTGTTTACAACAGGCGCGTTATTCGGTGAATCAACCTATCTGTGATGGGTATCAGCTCCTCCAGCCACAAACACCCATCATGCACCAAACATAACAACTGCTTGATGACCAAAACTGTCACCGGGGTGCGGTTATAGTGCGACACCCATAGTAGGTTAAGCAATCTTGCCTTCTCTACCCCCTTGAGCCACCTCCGCGGCTCCAATGTTGTCATTCCCGTATTTGTATCTATGATGCAGCGCATCAGCTGCTCGGTCGCCAGGTGTGGGAACTTCTCGTGGTCCGCCAAGTCCCAGTCTTCAAGCTTCAGTATCAACACATGTGCCAAACGCGGACCATCAAAAGCAATTTCATCCGGTAGCAGAGGGGTTTGTAGGGGAGTCTTACTCTCATCAATGTCCTTTGAGACCTTGGATTTAGGCTTGCGCGGAGGGACATACTCCGACAACCGCGTAATAGGGTCCGCACCCTGGATTTCAACCTCCTCTACTTCAGCTCCCACATCCTCATCGTCCATCGGGATGTCTTTGATATCTTCCTCCTTTGGTTCTACGTTTATAGCCTTGCCTTTCTCCTGTGCAGTGGGCTTTTGTGGGTTTCTTCTTGGTGATGTGCGCACCAGTATGGCAGGCTACCTGCCCTTCTTGTCCTTCACAGTTTCCTTGGTTGGGGTCGACTTTGGTCTTGGTGTCTTCGACGATTTAGGGACCTGCGCCAATACTTCGGCCACTTCCAAAGCAACTACTTCTGCCTCTATTTCCATTTTCTGTGCTTGCTCCTCCACTACTTGTTCAATATTTATAACTTCTTGGGGTGCTGACATGATTTTATGCAAGAATTCTTGTGTTTCCGTCGACAAAGTCTCAAATACCTTAGTAGCTATCAGAAGCTCGTATTGCTCGCGATTCATATGTGCCTGAGAGCTCAACAACTCAATTCTCAAAATGCCAAATGTTTCTTGCTAGATAACCACTTGTAATTTATAGGGCATTTTGAATTCAAATCCGATGTTCCCCCCAAAATCGGTTCATTAATGCCGGATTGGCAGCGGATTTTCAAGGATCTGAGCCATAAATTTCATCTTAAATGCCGGCCACCTGCTCCATTTGGCCTTACTTCTGCCGTCTTTGTTGGCATTATGACACAGGTTTGGCACTATGACACAGGTGTTGTCCTTGATGGTAACTCACTCAGATTACAGATCATAGTTCAGGATCACAAAATGAAGGAAAAAGACATATACGCAAGTTCCCCTTGACCAAACCGCGTATACACGCGGGTTCGCATACCAAAAGGCGTGTATGCATATACACACACTTTCATGCAAGGAAAAGCATGCACATGTTGGAAAACTTGGTTCTGGTCCATGGTATTTGGTCCTTGGTATTTTGACCCATGGTATTGGTCCAAGGTATCTTGTCCAAAGTGTTGACCCTAGGTATTTGGTCCAAGGTATTGCTTCTAAGTGGTTTTGGACCATGGTGTTGAGAAAGGCCTAAGACTATAAAAGGAGGAGGAGATCATTAGGCAAAGGGACTCAAGTATTGAATATCTAATGAAGAGCAAGATCTAGAATACTAGTAATTGGGTCATGGTGCCTAGCTGGATCTTAATCAAGGAGGAACCTGAGCGCTTGAAAAAGGATAAGTTCTATTGATGGGTCAAGATCTTTAGGCTTGAAGAGAAGTATCTTTGTGTGGTTTTGATCTTTTATAATTGGCGCATGTCGTAATTTGTAAATCTGATGATCTGGGTATCACTGATGTCTGAATAGTTGTAAAGGTTAAATCATCTTTTTAAGATCTGTACGCAGGTTCAGTATAGAAAAAGCACGTATACACGCTGGTTCGGCATTTAAAAACAACGTATACACAAGTTTTCCTTCAGATAACAACATATGAATTCAGGTTCGACACATTGAAGTAGCGTACATCTCATAAAATATGTTTTAGCTAATTCTGTTTGCTGTTGCAGTGTTCTAGGTTCTACATTGGGTTATGGTTACTGTTACTGTGTTATGATTACAACATTCAGAAAAGTGATTGTTTGATTCAGTTTTGGTTGGTGCAAAGGAGATTGATTGATGCAGATATATTTGATGTTTGATTGATGTTATTGATGGATCCAGTGTGAAAATTTATGAAACATGGTACCTAGAAGAAAAGAGAAGGTTGTAGCCTTCTGTAGGTCAGTACCTACATACTAGAAAACACATCATCTAGTACAAGAGCTAAGGGGGTTGTAGCTCCTTTCTAGGAAAATCTGGAGAAAGAGAGAAGGTTGTAGCCTTCTACAGGTAGAAGCCTGCGTACTGGTATAAGGCTGCACCAGTACAAAATTTGTAAAAGAAGTTTCTTATTAAAGAAAGATTGAGACGATTGCAGCGGGTGGTTTTCACCCACATTAGGTTTCCACCTTATATCTTGTGTTCATGTGTGTGATTGCTTGTTCTGTTTATTGCATCTGATTACTGGTTATATGGTTCTGATACACAAATTAAAGATCAACGAACTAAATTATAAAATTGCAAGGTATGCGCTGGTTGATCTAAACACAGTTGCGTATACACACAAGTTTCATTAACAAAAGTAGCATATATAAATCTATTTATGGAAATGAAATATTGTTAAATTGCTAGCACTGATTCACGCCCCCTCTCAGTATTATTTCCAACAATTGGTATCAGAGCAGGTCCTTCAAAAAAAGCTTGATCGCTTGAAGGAAGATCTGTCATCATGAGTACCTATGAAAGAGAGGGATCCATTAGACCATCAATCTTCGATGGGAGCAACTTCGTCTATTGGGAGGTAAGAACCACAACCTATATTCAATCTCTTGGAACAGAAGTTTGGGAAATCGTGGAAGGAGGATACACATTTCCATCAACAATTCCTATAGATACTGTAGGTAAAAAGCAGTATGAAACAAATGGCAAGGTTGTCAACACACTATTGGGGAGTCTGTCATAATCAGAATTTGTCAAGGTTATGTAGCTCAAGATAGCCAAAGAAATATGGGACAAGATTGTTCTAAGCTATGAAGGAGACAATCAGGTAAAATGTGCAAAACTACAATCTCTCAGAATTCAATATGAAACTCTCAAAATGCACAATGTTGAAAGTATAGCTAATTACTTCTTACGTATAGATGAGACCGTTAATCGCATGAAAAACTTGGGTGAAGAGATAAAAGAAGTTACTGTAGTTGAAAAGGTTTTGAGATCCCTGTCTTCTAAATTTTAATCAAAAGTTTATGCCACAGAAGTAAAGAAGAATCTTCAGAGTATTAATATGACACAGCGGCACAAAATCCTAACTGCTTTCGAAATGAGAAAAGGGGGTCCATCAGATATAAGAGAAGCCGCATTCAAGGCTTCGGGAAGAGATGAGCTCAATGAATCGGGACACATTTCAGAAGGAGAGGAAGAAGCAAACTTTGTCAAGAACCTTCAACGGGGTTCTGGAAGATTCAGAGGTAAACTACCTTTCAAATGCTTTGCGTGTGGAAGATTTGGCCAATATGTAGCCAAATGTCCTCATAAAGATAAGTTGGATAAAGGTAAGGAACCAACAAAATGGAATAGAAAACAGAATGTAAGTAAGAAGAGATACTATATACATGAAGATAGCGATGGTTTATCAAATAGTGATGAAGATGAACATGGTAATGATTATAGACTTTTGATGGCTTTTGAAGATGATGATTTCTTGGATGCTTTAGATGAAGATGGTCTCTATGAAGAATTTTCTAAACTTAAAATCTGTTTAGAAGAAAAGAGTATGATTATATATACTCTGACATTCCAACTTGTTGAAAGGGAAAAACACAATGAAAAGTTAGAATGTGAAATTGTGGGTCTAAGAAAAGATATTGAGAAAACAAAAACTCTTAATCTTAGATTTGCTAAAGGATCAGGAACTGTAGATGAAATTATCAAAGTGCAACTTTCTCCTCTAATTAAGACGGGTCTTGGATATACGGAAGAAGCATCTCAAGCACAGAGGCCATCAACCTCCAAAAGCTATCTTGATGTAGCAAGGAGAAGTGAACAGGTTGACAATCGTCAGCAAAGGCCTAAAGCAGATCA
This sequence comes from Pinus taeda, assembly GCA_000404065.3. Taxonomy (NCBI): domain Eukaryota; kingdom Viridiplantae; phylum Streptophyta; class Pinopsida; order Pinales; family Pinaceae; genus Pinus; species Pinus taeda. The sequence continues at coordinate 22,942 of APFE031407894.1, forward strand.
TGAGGTAAATCGGGTTCAATCTACTTCAAGGATGAATAGAAGCTATAACCAACCACAGGTAAACCAGTCTCAATTTGCTTCAAGAATGAATGTCAATGGAAACTACAATCATCAGGTCAGTAGATTTGATAATTGCTTTGAGCTGTTAAAACTGTAAACATGAAAATCTGGGATTTCATTTATGAAAATAACAGTGCGATAGCCTTTGAACTGATTCATTGTATCTACTCCCTCTCTTGCACTTGTAGCTGACAAATTGAGAGCATTTGCTGAATTTCCGGAGGATGACTCAGCCTAGAATGTAGTTGAGCTGTGTACATAGCATCTGAAAGTTCGGGAACCATGAGATTGACAACGTCGGCAAGGCATTTGGTGGCCATCTACTGGTTGTGCGGCTTTACTAGGAAAAACTAAAATGCATCCCAAATTAAGTTTTGCACTTTGTCGATTTGTTCTTCTTTGTTGGCCAGATCCTGTCTCCATTGATCTTCTAGTGCTTTGCTTCCGGGAGCTTTCTTGGAGAGCAATTGGAGATCAAGTTAGCTAGATATAAGCTATCATTTACCAACTTGATCACACTATTCATTATAGCCCTGGCTCTAGAAGTAGCTCTTTTGACCTTTATTAATAGTGATTCCCACTCCGAAAACAAGATTTCTTTGTGCGATTCTTGGATTTTCGGTAGATTAGCAACCATGCCTTCTTCTGAACTTTGCCAAGAGAGAAATTTTGTTACCTTATCATCTGTGTTTTCAAATTCTAGTCTGGTGTCAACTGCCTGTTCAATGAGTGATGCAGTGATAGCGCACAATGGGTCAACTAATGATATTTTATGGCAAAGGATATTTAGTTGCTGAGATAAGGCTTTGGTCACTTCCAGGGCTTCTTTCTTGAATTCACCAACCTTCAGATAACCTTTGAATTTCTCTACCTGTAATTGCAGCTATGCGATTTGTTCCTCTTTGGCCTTCTTTTCCTGCTGAAGTGCCGCTTGAAGCTTGCTGGGTTCTTGAGACAACTTTTGTTGTTTCTGGAGAGCCTGCTGATTGGTCTTTTGTTTCTTCAGATTTAACTATTCTACTAGTTTCTCATTTTGCTGTTTTTGTTCTGCTAGCTGTTGCTCAAGCTGACTGATCTTCTGCTATTCCACTGCCGTTTGCTCTTCAAGTTGGGTGATCCTTAGATCCTTTTCCTTGATTAGTTGGCTAACTTCGGAGGCCTTGTCCATTGTAGCAGCTGTATAGGCACCTGCATATTGAGATAACTTAGTTAAACCCTTAGAAGGATTAACTTCTGAGTCTTTCCATACCACATTCATAAGTTTAGCTTGAGGAGTTGAGAATGTTCCCTGGTCAATTTTCCTTCTTTTCCTTTGTCTTTTGACCACAACCCTATGCTTGGAGTGTAGAATACATCCAGGGGTGGTATTTCCTCTACCTTCAATACAATCTCTTTTGAAGGATTCTTTGGAATTATTTCAATGTCATTCTGAGTGTTCACTATGTTGACTTGCCCCTTCAATTGTAGTACTAGTAACAATAGGCTCCTGTGTTGCGGACGATTCTGGTATAACGATGTTTTGGGAGTCATTCCGGTTCTTGATCATTTGATTGAGCTGCTCCCATTCCTTGATTAAGCTAGAATCAATATGCACATCGGTATCTAGGAGCTTGCTGGTCTTTTCATTTGTCTGCTCCTTTTCGGGACTCTTCTCAGTAGTTTGTTATTCACTGTGGCCTTCTTGCTGCACCATAGGGGTAGTGGCCAATAAATCTAGAGGTAATGTTTGTAACCTTTGTGTCCTAAACTGCATAAACTTATCTATCCCCTCTGCTCCCAATTTGATCTTTGCTAGATGTTTAATTGTGAAAATAACTCAGCTGAAGTGAACAAGTCATCATACTCATCTTTCTCATGTTCAAATTTGGCAAGTTTCACCTGAGTGGTAAAGTTGTAAGCCACTGGTTTTAGATCACGCTGTCTCTTAGGAATCACTGCTAACTTCAGAATTTTTATCTTTTCTGCTTCTTTCTCTGCATGTTTGAAATCATGTAGTGAGTAAGTACTACAACGGAGGGGAAATGAAGGCCAAATTTGTTTCTTGGACTTATTGAAGTTCCTGGACATTCTTGTTTCTGTTATCTGGTAAGCTATTTCTCTGGACAATAGCTTATTAGGAATGTACAAGGGGAGAACATGTGGATCTGTGTTGTTACCAAAAAGTCTGACATAGGTGAACTTTTCTTCACCGAACCAATTGTCGATTGATGTTAGGTCAATGCTAGCCTCATCAGATAACTGAGGAGCAGGTTTGTTGAATATGGCTTGATAAACGGGTAAAACAAAACCATGGCAAATTCTATATATATGATATTTATAATGGGCCTTCCACAAATACTTATGATAAATGTGAATATGAGTTGGGTATTGAGGAATCCATTTCCAACCTAGAATGGGATAGTCAGAATTGAAACATATGGTATCCATGATGTAGGCGCTCATATAGAATGGGGGTATTTGGTTGGGCATTTTATTTGATAAAATGGTTGCCCAATCCATGATATAAGAGTTAATTGTTGCTTCCATTAAAGGCACCATTTCTATGGAAAACCTAGTTGAATCAGAGACTCCAAAGAGTCTACATATCATATCACCAACATAGCAATAGGGAGATGTTAAGGAGTCTGCGGAGTACATACCAAAGGATTCATGCTTATGCTTGTTTGGGAAATGTCTCCATTGCTTGATAGGGTCCGACTCTACATCGTTCTCCTTGGCGAAAGCTTTTAAAAATGCTTTGTTGTAATGTTTCTGGGGGTTTGGCAAATGATACATCTTCTTGACATCTTCTGCCCTGAATGACCCAAACATCCTTCCATCGACAGTAAAGAATGCTCTGTCGGTTATGTTAATACTCTCTATTACCCATCTCACCAGGTCATTGTATGGTAACACTTTCGCACGGGCTGCTATTCTGTGGAGGAAGGAGCTGGCTAAATCGTTAACAATATTTTCTGATTTATCAGTTGAATCAATGGTTCCTCCTTCTTCATTTTCGCTTGGATCCTCGGCTTCGAGTAGATTATATATGCCCTCCCATGAAGTCCTACCAAGGCCTGAACATGTAGTATTAGCTATCAGTACCAACTTTGCTGGTTCATCTTTCGCTATGACGGGGATCTTTGCTTTCTGAGATCTCTTAGACATTTTTGTTGGACTGATGATTTCAGATTCACTCTGCAAAATGAAACAAAAGGACATAACAGCGGAAAAACTTGTTCAAAGCTAATACACAACGCACATGACTAACAACAATTAAGCGTAATAAATGCTACAGATCTATGATATATTAAGCCACCACGGATGAAATCCTTGAAGGATTCAACCATAATTGCTTCTTAATGATTTCCTCGTAACTTCCAACGTGAAACTTTAACGCCGTGAGGGTATGTCGCATCGCAAATTTATAACGGTCCTTGTTAGAAAGAATATCGTGACTTCCCGATCAGTGATTAGCGATAATCACATATTGTAGATCGGGAGTTACAAGTGCCGTGCTTAGATGGTTCCTTTGCATGGTTGCGATTATGATCAGCGGTGAGCTGGCATGGGGAGGCGATATGCTTTAAAATTGATAAATTGTTTAAATTTTCTTTATAATTGACTTATAACTTTAAACCGCACATGTTCGTAATATTTCATGTTTTTCCTTTATTGAACACGCATTATACGATAATGAAATCACATCTGAAGATTTCAAAGGAGCTTTTGGGATGTGTCTTATGATTTTAGTGATGCGCAATTGCGATCGGCTTATCGCATTGGAGGTTTTCTATGGAAGACTTGGCACGACTTCTTGATGAGTAGCGATATGCGATTTCTAATAGAGTTATCGAATCGACGAATATAAATGGAACACTTTAAGTCCACTATTGAAATAAAGGATGTGCGCGATGCGACATATTCCCTTTATAATTGTTTTCCTTCGATAAAGCTTTATGATAAGGTTTTATTATAATTCAAATCGGATCAGACCTTATCAAGAGGACTTTCATGGGTTTGATAGATTTTCAAATTGAGATTTAACCTATCCTAAAAGCAAATTTTATATGACCTATTATAAAAATTTATTTTCAAACGTTTTATTGATTTTATTTATATTCTAAAAGGGGACCCATTTCTTATTAAAGTTTTATATAAAAAAAATTGAAATGAGGAGGGTTGTTGTATAGCACAACAGGGTTCCAGAGGTCAGGAGAGGCATTTTCCCAGACAACAACAAACCATACAGCTTGAGGAAAAGTTGTTCCGAGTTGAGTGCAGAAGTGACCGTGCTAGGGTGACGCAGTGACTACGCAAAGCCAATTTGGACAACTCAATTTGAGTTGAGGTCAGATCCTAGATTTGTTTGTGGAGTGAGGAAATTCCTCACTAGGTTTTTCTTGCCAATTTTCTCTGTAGGATTGCCAGTTTTGGCATCCAATTGTACTCAAATTATTTCACTGCTGCATAATAATAAAACCCTCAGCTGCTGCACCGGTTTTCCCAAGTTGGGTTTTTCCAGGGACATTGGTCCAAAAATCACTGTCATTTTATGTGTGTGTGCTAGTATTTCTTCTAGCGTTTATTTCTTCCGCAATTTATTTGTGTAGTTTATGTGTGATTGATTTAGTACTCAATGTAGCAAACAATCAATAAATTGTTAAGAATTAATTTAACAATTAGGAGAATTATTGTCAGTTGCTGCAATAGGATTCAGGTTTTCGAATTTTCACACACCTCAATTTCGCCATGCATGCCTTCATATAAAATCTTAACCTTCACTTTTTATGCAATCTTTTCTTCGTTCTTTTTGATATCCTCTTATCATGCATTTCCATGGATATTTCATGTTATGCTACATTGTTGGCTTGCTACGTTAGAAGGTTAGGTTGCACAAGTTGTTTGAGAGCTTGGGAACATCATTGAGTAGAGAGAAGATGGTTGTAGTTAGCACATGACCCTTAGAGGGTGACTATTATTGATATTAACCTTTGTTGAGTTGTTGGTTATCTTGAGTTGATATAACATTGGAATACACCCAATATTAAATTTAGTGTGGAAATTCTTGTTGAGAAGTGTACTATCTTACAACTTAGACCATGTGGAACAATATTATGGGTTATATTGTTTATTAAGTCACCTATAAGAATAATTGTATGTTGACATTCTTGTTGAGAAGTGTCTATTGTCCAACTTATCACGTGGCACAATATTTTGGGTCATATTGTTTGAGTGCATTACCTATAAGAATAGATGCTCACTCATTGCCCCATAGCCCGTCTCTGAGGTGGTTGCTATAGTGCATACGTCACATTGGGAAAAAATTTGCTCACACATAACTATTTTGGCATGCATAAGCTTTATCAAGGGACACATATTTTTCCTTAATTTTATGTTATGTTATTAAATACATACTATTATGAATGATGTGTGTATATGGTGGAAATCCCTTTTGTTTGTTAAGCTAGAATTACAAGTTGTTTTCTAATTTGTGTTTTAGTGGTTACACGTATGGATATTAGTGTTTCTATGGTTGTTTTTAATTACAATGAGATTAAATAGAATTGTATGTAATTTGACACATGGTATCTATTTTCATTAATCAAGCATTTAGATTTTCGTACACATTTGGTATATGAGTTGTTGATAGGTTTAGGTAGAAGAATTGTAAATTGGTTCTAGAGGATTTTTTTTACAAAGTGGGTGTGCCCTATCCAAGGAGGTTGAGTGGATACAATCCTACACACCAATATGTGCATTTGAAAAGTCTCCTTTTTATGGTTTATTTATCAATTTAAACAAATAAGTTATAAAATGTTCTCAGAGCACTTAAACTCTCATGTCATTATTGTGTGCCTCATGTGTCTCATTATTTACTAAATTTTGCAAACACACTAGTTCTTTATATTCGAAGGATGATATAGTCAATGCCTTAGTTTATTTTCAAAACTTGTCTCTTAGTCCTTCATCTTATGTGCCTCCTCAATACCCTTGATACACAGAGCCTTATTCATGTCCATATCCTTCCCCTCAATCATCTGATAATATGTGGACTAAAGTTTTCGTGACTCTTATTGTTCATCCTTTTCCTTGCGCTAATTTTGTTCCTCCTTGCATGTCTTTCTATGATGATGTTGTCTTACTTTCATTTTCATAGTGCTATGCTCCATCTTCTACCCATCCATTCTTTCCTTTCATCCACATATTGTCTATATTCGGGAGCTTACTACTAAAAATGGGACTGTATTTCTATCGGAATGATGGAACTCTACAACAAGTATGGCATAGTTACTGGACAATCCAAGAACTATGACCCACAGGGCCTTGCAAAATCAAACAATAAAACCCCATCCATCAACAACAAAAAAAGATGAACCACCTTGTGGGTGAGACATGTATCTTAGCTCTGACTATTTGGCAAGTGGGACAAAGAACTTAATTATTACCCTACCTTGGGTGATTCATCTGCCTTGATTGTCACTCGTTTTGGGCTTCATTCCTTGGCCACTTTCGCTCATAGCTCTATCTCCCTTACATACGAGGGGTAAGTCGCAACCTCCTAACACCTAGATGAAGAAATGTGAAACTAAGAGGATGGCCACTATCACCTCATCGTCACCCCTCCACACTTTAAATAAAGGCTAGGTGGGAGTGGCTCTAGGCTTACTTCTTGTGGAATGAAATAAAGATAAAGAGAGCATTAGCAACAAATGAGAAATAACAATATTAAAAGGGGAAATTGGAGATGATGAATGTAAAATAGTGCGAAACACGCATATGGATTTCCAAATGAATTCATTGAATTGATTGATCAACAATACTCAATAATAATACAAAGATATTTACAAAGATAGAAACATCAAGTTTCTATGTAAAGAATCCGTTTCATCTAAGAAACTGCTAAAAGAATAAAATTAGCAACAGTTAAAAGAATGAGCATTATACTAAAATAGTATTATTCTAATACCCTCCCTTAATGCTCAATCTATTTACAACACCAATAGACCCCCTGAATTTTACAAACTTATTCAGGACCAAGAGCTGGTGAAGATGTCTGCAGGCTGCTCTGTTGTGGGAACATATCTCAACTGAACGGAATCCGTCTTCAACAAGCTGGCGAATGTAGTGGCAATGAGTTTCCACATGTTTTGTTCGTTCATGAAAGACGAGATTTTTGGCAAGTTTGAGCACTCCCTGATTATCACAAAACAAGGAAGTAGTACCTGTCTGGGAAGCATGCATATCTGCAAGCATACGTCGAAGCCAAATTGCCTCACAGGATGCCTTAACTGCTCCCCTATACTCTGCTTCTGTTGAGGAGAGAGCCACGACTTGCTACTTCTTACTAGTCCAGGTGACAGCACCAGATCCTAGACTAAACACATACCCAGCTGTAGATTTACGATCATCAACCAAATCGGCCCAGTTAGAATTTGTGTAACAACTAAGTATAGGATCGGAACTGTGAGTGTATAGGAGTCCATAATCAGAAGTGCCACGCACATATCGTAGCACACGCTTTGCTGCTATCCAATGATCGGCTTTAGGAGCGGACATGAAGCGGGAAATGTAGCTCACAGCAAAACTGATGTCTGGTCTGGTGGCAGTAAGGTAGATGAGACTGCCCACTAATTGCCTGAATAAAGTTTCATCCACAGGAAGAGAGGATGACTGAGCTAAAAGTTTGAGCCCTGGTTCCATAGGAGTCGTGGCTGGTTTGCAATCTTGCATTCTGAACCTGTCCACAAGATTTTTGGCATACTTGGACTGAGAGAGAAAGATGTGATTCTCAGTCTGCCAAACTTCAATCCCCAGACAGTAGTGAAGAAGTCCCAAGTCTGTCATATCAAAGGTTCTGCACAAGTCTTGTTTGATCCCATGGATCAAATGTGCAGAGCTGCCAGTAATGATAAGGTCATCTACATAGACAACCACAAACAAGATATCATCAGCAATATGCTTGATATACAGATTTGCATCAGATGGGCTTTGCTGAAAGCCATGATCTGTCAGGTACTGATCAATTTTCATGTACCAAGCCCGAGGAGCTTGTTTCAATCCATAGAGAGCTTTAGCTAATCTACACACTTTCTGTTCTTGACCAACAATCTTAAATCCTGGAGGGTGTGTCATGTAGACTTCTTCCTGTAAGTCACCATTTAGGAAAGCACTTTTTACATCCATCTGATGAACTTTCCATTTAAACTGAGCTGCTAGGGCAAGGACAAGACGTATGGTACTCATTTTGGCTATAGGAGCAAAAGTCTCCTCATAGTCAATGCCTTCCTTCTGTGAGAATCCTCGAGCCACAAGACAAGCTTTATACTTGTCTAGAGTTCCATTGGCTTTGTACTTCACTTTATATATCCATTTGCAGCTAATGGGCTTTTTACCTTGAGGAAGGTCAGACAGGGTCCATGTGTGATTTTTCTGAAGACTCTGAAATTCAGCGTCCATAGCCTGTTCCCATTCAGGTGTACCCTTAGCCTCTGAGTAAGTTTGAGGCTCAAAGGTACTGTGTATATTAGCCATAAGCGCAAAATTTACTATGGACTGCTGTGTGCTCTTATGTCTAGAGGTGCGTCCTTCAAGAAGTTCATCATCCCGAAGATCACCAATGTTTTTAGCCCACCATTTTGGTCGAAGAGTAGAGGAACTAACACTAGGAGTAGAGGAAGAGGGGTCAAGAGCAATAGGAGCAACAAGAGAAGAGTTATTTTCCGAAGGAAGCTCGGGCATTGTATTATCAAACATTGATACTGCATCATCCCTCCCATCAGGTGGACCTACCGGAAGAAGAACACTGTGAGGCTGATCTGTAGAATACTGCTTAGAAGAAGACTGAAAGAATCCTCTGTCTTCATCAAATACCACATCCCGACTGAAGCTAAGACGACCAGTAGAAATATCAATTAGTCTATAGGCCTTGTGGTGATCACTGTACCCTGTCATCATGAGTTTCTGGCTTTTGGAGTCCAACTTAGAGCGTTTAGCAGCTGAAATCCAAACATATGCAATTGAGCCGAATACTTTGAGGTGATTGATCTTAGGCTTATGTCCAGACCACACCTCTTCGGGAGTTTTCCCTTCAACTGCCTGAGTAGGTGATCTGTTAAGAAGATAGACTGCAGTAAAGACTGCTTAAGCCCAGAATTTGTTGGGAACATTCTTGTGCTGTAACATGGAGCGAGCCATTTCAACAACCGTGCGGTTGCGGCATTCAACAACACTGTTCTGCTGAGGGGTGTAGGGGGTAGTGAACTGGTGTTTTATGCCATGAGTAGCACAGAAGGTGGAAAAAGCAGAAGAACAAAATTCCCCCCCGTTATCTGTTCTAAGAGTCATGATATCGCAGCTAGACTCTTTTTCTACTAAGGTTTTAAACTTCTGAAATATACTAAATGCATCAGATTTATTTTTTAGAAAATAAACCCACATCTTTCTACTGAAATCATCTACAATAAGCAAAAAATATTTGCAAGCAGTGATGGAAGATGTTTTCATGGGCCCACAAATATCAGCATGAATTAGCTGGAGTACCTTAGATGCGCGCCAGGATTCTCCATGCGTGAATGAAGACCGATGTTGTTTTCCAGCTTGACATGCGCCGCATATGCCCAACTGCTGAGTCTGAATATCAGGTAATCCTGACACAAGTCCTTCTCGAGAGAGCTGAGAGAGATACTGCATGTTTAGGTGCCCATATCGCTGATGCCATAGAGTGCTGATGGGAG
>APFE031407921.1:0-13374 GCA_000404065.3 Pinus taeda
CAATGGCTCATTTTTAAGCACCAACGCAGGGCTATGTGGTCTCTTCAGCGATGATCTGACTATATGCACTGATCACTTGCGATGTCAATGCTGAAGCTCAGTTATGTTCCCACGATGATCCAGATTGGGCGAATTGTTCCAACAGTCGGCCTTCCAGATGACTCCAGACCTGGTTGTTGGCCTTGTTTATGTCGCCCTTCCTTCCCTGGTGTGGCAGTTTCGTCAATTGTGCTACCTTCCTTGGTGATAAGCTCTCCTTTCCACCTTTCATGAAGACTCCTCCTATTTAAACTCTCACCATTGATATGCATTACTAGTTTCTGATAGTTGGCTAGTTGAGCAGTGTTGTTAGTGTTTGTGAGTTTGCTAGATAGCTGGTGTGAGAGTGATAAGTGTGGGATTGTTGATAGCTTGTGGAAGGTTGTGAAGTGCCCTTGACCTTGTGTAAAACTTATGAGTGAGAGAGCTCTTGTATGTTGGGAGATCCATCTTCAAAGAGTGAATGCTCTAAGAACATGTTGGCTAGACTCTTTCTGAGAAGGCTTGTGATGTCAAGACTTTGGTTGTAAGTTGACTCTTATTTCATTATTAATGCAATCAATGATGTTTTCCTATGTCTTGTATGTGATGTACCTGATAGCTCATGACTTCTTGACTTTGTGAGTAAATAGTTCATTGTTGTATCCAGTTACGTGCTTTGTTGTATTTCCTTTGCTTTGTTTCAGGTTGATCACTCGTTGAGGAGAAGGAAGCAAAAGCTGGAGCAACGCAATGGAACTCCATCGACCACTGGTTGAGGTAGGCCTCCAACTTTAACTATTTAAGGAAAGCTATTGTTGATCTTTCCTTGTTTGTGACTAGACCCACTCTAGGGCTAGAGGGGTTGCCTCTATCCGCAGACGGAACACTTTCCTGCATCACAAATTGGCGACCCCACTGGGGAGGAGTTTTGGCCTTTGTTTTTCTTGTTTGCTCTTGCCTTGATTTTTTGATTTGGTCTCTTTTGAAGTTTTGGGGATTAGTTACTAGTCCTTTGAGTTTCCTGGGTTGATCTGGGACATACCCCTATTTGATTCAAGAATCGGTTGTTTTTTATTTGGGAGTTGGTTCGCCTGTCACTGTTTTGAACATCATCGTGGATTTAATTTTAACAGTCGCGTTGTCATCGCGATCGCCATTTTATAATATTTTGTTCATCGCGTAATTACACCTAACAGTCACAATGGTTCTGGAAATCAGGCCATCGTGGGAAAGTCGTGTACTTCCACGCTAACATCGCTTTGTTGCTACAGCTAGTGCTTCATCAGCACTTGTTGCTTATGTATTACCCGCGCTGATTGCTATAGAATTGATTTTCTCAATTCTGCCTCCTGAGTCCATCAGTCCTACTGGTCCCTTGCTTTTCTCGCTTGCTTGATGACTTGTTTTTCACTGTCCATGGTTAAGGCACTTTCTCGTGAGCTTTGTTGAATGAATCTTGTCTTTTTGCTTATGTGACCTAGATCACTATTTCAAGTTCCTTGAAATCTGTTGGCTTGGTTGCTAGTTTGCTCAAGGTTCATTTGTGGTTTTTTGTTGATTTGATTGAGCCTTCCCCTTAGCTTGTTTTTGGTTGATTGTTTAGTGAATGTTATTGAACCAATTTTGGCATTGATTCAATTTCTTTTCGCTACCAAACATAGATTACAATTGTTTGGATCAACCGGGCTTTTCCACACTTGCTTGTTGCTTATTTGTTTCTTCTAGATTTAAAGACATCAAAATCAAAAAGCTGCATTCATTTAGTACGAAATTGAAAGTGAATTTGTGTTTCAAGTTTGCATATTGGAAAGTGAATGATAAATATCTCTCAATAGTAGTATCTGTGCACTTTGGGAATTGGTGTCTGTATGCATTGATTGACTACCTTTGTTGTCTTGGTTTTCTTGGTTTGGAAATGATCTCTCTACCCTCCCGTAGGTAGGTGTTCATTGAAGGAAAAGGATTTTTTGTGCATTTTGATTGCATCTTAGGATTTATTATATACATACGATAAGGCCTGAAAACTGAAACATAATCCAAGATCAACTCTAAAATGAACTGAATGAATCTAACAACGCATTGGAACATAATGCACACTATTTAGAGGTCTAGGCTAGAGACGTGCTTCGGCATCATTAAACCTAGTCACTTTTGTTTCCACTCAAGGTTGGGTGATTCCTCCTTCTATGACTCAATAGTGGTCTAGTACGGAATTATGCTCCCATGTATCGTCGAGTATATGTTGGGAGACCCCACTAGGTTTATCATCCTTTATCCTTAGGAAGTCGTGTCTGCTGCCTTGCAAACCTTAACGCACTGGACACAGCATTCGGGAAGATTGACTACCATATGAAAAGTCCTTCATTTTCATACGACTGCCAAGGTGTATATGCAGTTTTACGAATTGTTTGGTAAACCTTTTGCCTAGTTCTCCAGAGTAGTCACTTTCATTCCTTTTTAGACTCCTTAAAAGAAAAGGTCCATCTGAGCACTTGTCCTTTCAGGCTCACTAAACCTCAAAAGAGATAGAGTCACCTTTTCATCCTTTTCTCGACTCTTGAAACATGAAAAGGTCAAGTTTTGTTCTTGTGTCTTAAAATTTACTGCCCAAGAAATATTCCTGGTAAAAGTTCGAGTTCTGGGTTGTGATAAGAGTGTTTTTTAGGCTTGTTCTCAATGGCAACATTCCCTGAGTCTACCAGCCAAGGTTTTCCCCCAGATGGAAATCCTGGTCCGTTTCCTTCATTTGAAAATTTCGGTGCTCTATATATGGCAACATTGTCTTTGCCTGGGTTAACCATTGGTTTGCCCACGTGGTTATTTTCAACCTCGGTGGTTCCGAGCGTCATGAGTCCTATTCCACCATCTCCTTCATCTGAACCACGACACGATGATTCCAAGGTTGAGCCTACGCCTTCTTCCCCTGTTTCTTCCTCCTCCTCTCCTCCTTCACTTAGTGAAAGTTTTACATCTAGTAACCAGGAGGCTAAGAAGAAGAAGAAGATGATGAAGAAGAAGAAGAATTCCAATAAACATAAGGCCACCTATGCAGCCAAATCTCCAAGTACATCTCATATCGGAACACCTTCTACTCCTCCGCAAAAGGTTAAGTTTCCTTGTAAACTATGCAAGGGTGACCATCTTCTTCGTGATTGTCCTGGCATTCCTAGGATCTTAGAAGTATGGTCTCGCAATGTGGCTTGTCCCTCATCATCCTCTGACACTCATGGCGAAGCTATCCTATCAACTGGCAACAGTAAGAAGGAAGGGAAGATTCGGTTCCCCTGTAGACTGTGTGAAGGAAACCATCCCCTTCACCTTTGTCCACTCATGGATAAAGCTTCTTCCGTTTTGGAAAGTCTTACGGCTTCTTCACCCCAACTTCCTGTTTGTTATCAAAGGCTCTCTTCAGACCCTCTCCCCATTGATAAAGAGATTGACTTAGATTATTCTTTTGTTCGTCCTCCTCTTTTCGAACCTCGTTGTGCTAAGCCTGTTCCAGACCAACCATTGGCCAGAGAGAGTGTCGACTTGGGTTCACCACCTATTGATCACTCTATTTAGGAAGAGCATCATGCTCATGTTCTTCTCATCTCATCAGATTCTCCTGAGCCTAAGAACGACCCTCCTATCCTCGCTGATCAAGAGAGTCCTTCTTTAGTTCCTGTAGAGCAGGGGGAAAATCATACGATTCCCCCACCAAGTAGTTCGGTCATTTCCTTCGACTAGAGTCATTGACTACATTTTGCCTTCCATCCCATGTGCCTTTCCAGATTACGGTACATGCCTATGATAAGACAGTACCTGGTACTGTCTTGGATGAGGGTGCGTCAGTTAGTCTCATGCCTTTCACTACTTGGCAAGCTTTGGGCTCCCCACAGCTTATGCCAGTCGCGCAGAATCTGTTAGCGTTTGATGGAGGAACCAGTCAACTGTTAGGGATCCTTCCAAATTTCCCTGTTACTTTGGGAGGAAAAACCGTCTATATAGACGTACTGATTGTCCAAGGTGCTTTAGATTTCAGTCTTCTCCTCGGCCGTGACTATGTTTATGCCATGGGGGCTCTTGTCTCTTCACTTTTCCTTGTGGTTTGTTTTCCACATGATGGAAGAATGGTGACCATCGATCAATTATCATTCTTTAGTCCCCCAGTACCTCCTGCGCAATTGTCATCCTCTCTCATTTCTTGCTCACAAGTAGTACCTTCCTTGCCACAAGTCAATTATGTGGCTACCCATTCCATCTCCGCCTCTGTTGATGATCTTGCAGATGGTCTTGTACATCATGTACTGGGGGCATTAGAACCTGATTTGTCATTAGTGCCTCATGACATGTATTCCTCCCAGAGTGTATTTCTTCCATCCCATGAAGACCTCTTGGGAGCCATGTTCTTATCAGGCCCATGAATAGGCATCCCGAGGATAGTTCTGATCTTGTGTCGACCTCGTTAAAAAATGAAACAAGGAGTCTCAAGCATAGTTCCTAATCTTGTGTCAAGCTCGTTAAAAAATGAAACAAGGCATCCCAAGGACAGTTCTTATCTTCTGTTAACCTCGTTAAAAAATGAAACAAGGTGTCCAAGGACAGTTCTTATCTTATGTCAACCTCGTTAAAAAATGAAACAAGGTGTCCGAGGATAGTTCTTATCTTGTGTCGACTTTGTTAAAAAATGAAACAAGGTGTCCAACGACAGTTCTTGTCTTGTGTCGACCTCATTAAAAAATGAAACAAGGTGTCCGAGGACAGTTCTTATCTTGTGTCGACCTCGTTAAAAAATGAAACAAGGTGTCCCAAGGACAGTTCTTATCTTGTGTCGACCTCGTTAAAAAATTAAACAAGGTATCATGAGGATAGTTCTGATCTTGTGTCAACCTCGTTAAAAAATGAAACAAGGTGTATGAGGATAGTTTGTTCCTGTCTCAACCTCGTTAAAAAATGAAACCAGGAGTCTTGAGCATAGTTCTTGATCTTGTGTCAAGCTCGTTTAAAAAATGAAACAAGGGTGTTGAGGAAAATTCTTGATCTTGTGTCAACCTCGTTAAAAAATGAAACAAGGGTTATGAGGATAGTTCTTTTACTGTGTCAACCTCATTAAAACATGAAACAACTCCCTTTCCAAATCGAGCCTTTGATTAATATCTCGTAAAATCCAAGTCGAGTCGTTCCAAGATCTCAAAAGTGAACCTTCATTCCATCCACCTCGTTGAATGCAATGAAGCTTGGGGGGCATGTACCTCAAATTGCATCATTATGTTGGGGGCATGTGAAATCATAACAAGCATAGTTTTTCTTTTCAAGCTTGTGTAAACATGAAACCGAATCCAAGCAGAGTTCTCCATGGTTCAAGCTTGTGTAAAAATGAACCCATACCTGATTTACACCTCATGATTGCCTCTTTACCTGCTAAATTTTGCGAGATGAGCCTTGGTTGTTTCATTTCATTTCCACCATCTCTTTGGCCGATCATATGCTTTCACTTGGTTGTTTTCCATTTCCTGAGGAACCGCAGCAATGAGTGGTTTTATTAGCTAGCCTCTTGACCATTACATGTTTTGAGTAGTTCCACCATTGTCGGAACCCGTTGCTACCCTTTATACCACTTGTTCCTCTAGGGAGAGTCACCTTTAAACTCTTTTCTGACTCGTAAAATATGAAAAGATTTCCGAGTATCCCTTTTGACTCATCAAACAAAATAAAAGGAAGTCTCCTTTAAGCTCTTTTCTGACCGTTTAAATGAGAAAAGATTGTTGGGTCTTTGTTGTTTCAAGTTCGTTAATGGTTATGAAATGACGTGATTTCGGTCGCTTTTCTACTTTTTCTGGTCGACTTTTCTACTTTTTCTGGTCGAAGTCACTAATCATGAAAAATACTCCTTGATCATAATGGTCAAGCGGTTCTTTTGAGTATCATTTTATACTTTTTTCGGGCTCGAGAGACACAACTTTATGAAAAAGGACCCCCCTGGAGTTTTCTTTTATGTGTCTTTTTTAAACTCCCTAAACATGAAAAAGACTCCAAGTTTTACCTATGTCATACTTGTTAAACCCTGACAACATTAGACTCATCACCATGATGAGACCCGAGCTTCTCCTCCCTAGGGCTCGTTAAACTATCACCAGGTTGGATTCAATAACAGGTTTATCATTAATTGACTATGGCAACGAGTCACTCTTGAACATCGACACTTCTGCTTCTTGTCGGGTTGGGGCATCTATAGATCGTCATTTGGCCTTCTGTGGGTTTGGGTTGTCATTTAGCCTCATTCCATCTGATTCAAGCCGTTGTCATCAAGCCTCTAATCCTTTGGTACCTGAATGCTGCCACCCTCCGGAGTCGTGTTGTCGACATGTTCAAGAGTATAATCCTTCTGCAGTTCACACCTCTGTCTCTTTCTCTGATACTATGTTTCACCATCTACCACTTGTTCCTTATCTCATGTCATTGATGGGGGAAACATTCTGGCCCTCCTGCAACGGGTCGTCTCCTATCGACATCAGCTAATTATCTAGGATATTGATCTAGAGATCCCCTTTGGTACCTTAGAGCTTGCATGCCTCAATGGCAAGTTCTTCACACCTGACGGTCGATTTGCATCATTGATCGTTGATTGGGTGATTCCATGAGTGTTCGGCTTCAGCTCCTTTTTCACATTCCGTGGATTGTACTAGATAGTACCTTGAGAACCATTGGCATTATAGATGGTTTCTCTCATGCATGTTAACGGTTTTTATCAATGACCGATAATCAAGTGGCTTTCTATCATGCTCGACCTCGGCACATCTATTCACGTGTTAGAATTTGTACTGTGATCAGTTGGGTTCAAGACCCCGAACTCAAATGTCATATGTTCGGGCTGTGTGGATTGGTTTCTGGTTACATGACTCGTTGATGGATGGCTGCAACCATACCTGAGTCTTCATGGATGGCCGCGGCCATACCTTTATGAAAATCATGGTCTCATTAGCTGGATGGTTGCGTCCATACCACAGACCTATTTCGTATGTCTTTTGGATGGTTGCGCCCATGCCTAGACTACATGTACTTCAGAGATATCAGTTCGACTTGCGTACAGGTCCTTCTAGATGGTGTTCCAACCCAGTTGTTTTGTAAAGCATTTCACCCCTCCCACTCTCTTGGGCTTCATACTTTAGGGGGCATCTGTTACACAGTAATTTATCACCGCTTTCACTCCCGGTCTTCTCACTGTGTCATGTGTCCAATTCAAACATGCTTATGACAAACAAATGCTCTCCTATGCTGCCAATTGACCCACTTTTCCTAAATTATCTTCCTCATCGCGGTTATAGGCTTAATAAACGCGCTAAAAGGCGCTGATGAACAGTCCATTCGCACTACCAGTGTGGAAGTACACCTGATTCCCGCGATGGCCCATTTTTAAGCACCAGCATGGGGCCATGTGGTCTCTTCAGCGATGAACTGACTATCTACACTGATCACTTGCGATGTCAGCACTGAAGCTCAGTTCTGTTCCCGTGATGATCCAAATTGGGCGAATTGTTCCAACAGTTGGCCTTCCAGATGACTCCAAACCTGATTGTTTGCCTTTTTTATGTCACCCTCCCTTCCCTGGTGTGGCAGTTCCGTCAATTGTGCTACCTTCCTTAATGATAAGCTCTCCTTTCCACCTTTCATGGAGACTCCTTCTCCTATTTAAACTCTCACCATTGATATGCATTGCTAGTTTCTGATAGTTGGCTAGTTTAGCAGTGCTGTTAGTGTTTGTGAGTTTTCTAGATAGTTGGTGTGAGAGTGATAAGTGTGGGATCGTTGATAGCTTGTGGAAGGTTGTGAAGTGCCCTTGACCTTGTGTAAAACTTATGAGTGAGAGAGCTCTTGTATGTTGGGAGATCCATCTTCAAAGAGTGAATTCTTGAAGAACATGCTAGCTAGACTCTTTCTGAGAAGGCTTGTGACGTCAAGACTTTGGTTGTAAGCTGACTCTTATTTCATTATTAATGCAATCAATGATGTTTTCCTATGTCTTGTATGTAATGTACCTGATAGCTCATGACTTCTTGACTTTGTGAGTAAATAGTTCATTGTTGTATCTGGTTACGTGCTTTGTTGTATTTCCTTTGCTTTGTTTCAGGTTGATCACTCGTTGAGGAGAAGCAAGCAGAAGCTGGAGCAGCGCAACGGAACTCCATCGACCATAGGTTGAGGTAGGCCTCCAACTTTAACTGTTTAAGGAAAGCTATTCTTGATCTGTCCTTGTTTGTGACTAGACCCACTCTAGGACTAGAGGAGTTGCCTCTATCCGCAGAGGGAACACTTTCTTGCATCACAAAGATAAAACTAAATTTTCTAAAAAAGGTGAAGTATGAGCATTGAAATTACCTAAGAATGAATCAACATAATAATTTCCAATTATCTAATTGTTGTATGCTATAGGTTCATTTTCTCCTTCTAACATCGTTACTATGTACTTTTGGTGTCTTTCTCGCTCAACCTTTATCTGATTTGGTTTACCATTGTAAGGAAGCCACATATGTGACCAGTCAATCGCAAAGTAACCGGGAAGCTTCTCTTACTAGTCCCTGCTAAGAATTAATCCATAAAACTCAGGAATATCTGCAACAAGTATATCAATGACTTGACATACCTTTGGATTCGATGAAAGCCTTATGGTCACTTGATTAAGCCCGCCGATAACTTTGACTTGAGACCAATCCAGCTATATTGTGCATACTGCAGAATTTTGAGGTTGGACATTTAACTTTGTGCAAACTGTCTTACGCAAAATATTAGATGAAGCACCAGATTTTACCAAACAGTTATGAAATTTTTTATTGAAAACTTCAAAGGTAAGGAGGAATGGAGGAGTATGGGATTTTGACCTTCCTCCAATTAAAGCGATTTCATTTGGATCGACTTTATTTGACAAACCAGTCGGAGGTATTCCCATTTCATGAGTAGCTTATGATATTACAGTGGTAGGTAGAGGCGCAATAGGTATTGCATGCAGCTCTTTTAAAATTAGTTTATGTTGATGCTTTAATTTACTCAGCTCATTAAAATTAATGTTTTCCCTAGTCTTCTTCATGTCTTCAACAATATTATACTCCATTTCATCGGAAATGATAAGTGTTTTAGATGGAGTTGTTGAATCAGATTGGACTGGATTTGTCTGAGTCACCTTTGGTGAGGATTTCTTACCTGCAATTTTATCTTTAGAAGTTGGGCTTGGGTTTTTTTGTTTAGAACTAGATTGAGGAGCATCAAGTTGATTTCTACTTCTAGTAGTCACTAGTAATGCATCTTGATCTTCTTCATCTGGAAGAATGAAGTCCCACATTCCTTGTAGTTCTACAACCTCATCATCATCAGTATGTTCCTCATTTGAAACTTCCTCTTCTTCCCCTTCTGATTCTGCATTTGTTATAGCGTTGGGAGGCTTCGGATCAGTTGAAGGATTCCTCCTAAAAGGTTTAAAAGGTTTCTTGGAAGAGGTCTCTGCCACTTGTTTCTTAATATCAACCATTTCATTGGACATGGTTTTTAAAACTTCCTGTAACCCTTCCAAGTCGAATGGGTCCTTTGATTGTTTTTTCTTAGGGTCATCTATAAAAGTGACCTTTTTAGACTTTCTTTCATCTACATCATTTTTCTTTTCTAAAGCTAGGATACATTTTTCCACAGTTATCGCTTCTTTCATATTTTCAGCCAATGTTGGCTTGGCAGCCCTATCTACAAAGATTTTTATATTCGAAGGTAAGGCAGATATATACCATTCACTTCGAACCTCTTCACTAGGTTTAGATGTAGTAGGAATCTTATTTAAGAGCTTATTAAATCGCGAGTTGAAATCTTTGATAGGTTCTCTTGATTCAATTTTAATATTTGAGAGATCATTGATTAATGTAGTTGTATACCTATCATCACCGAATTTAGTCAAGAACGGCTCTTGGAAAGTATTCCAACTAGTAATGGATCCTGATGGTAATGAAAAATACTAGGACCCAGCTGCTCCTTGTAAGGTATATGTGAAAAGCCTAACAACAACTTCTTCTTCGGTAACTCCATTTAAGTTTATTAACAACATAAAGTTGTTTATGTGTTCTTGTACCAGTATGCATGTATCTGGGTTAAACTTTGGCAGCCATTTTTTCGGATGAGCCGGCAATTGACTCAAGGGTGCAGGCATTGCGACTGCCCTAGATTTTTCCATGGTCTTTGTGTCGTTGATGAGCTATTAACGGAGGAAAGCGCAGATGAAGTTACAAGTGGTTTGGAAGATGATGTTGAAGTTCCAGTACCTTGTTGAACAATATAATGGAGTTGGGGAGTGGATGGTTGACTTTGCAATGGATGATGATGATGAAAGAGTCTCACTATCAGACTCTTCAGGTGTCTTCCTTTCTCTTTTTCTTTTAGGCAAAGGGAATTATGTTGGTTCAATACCAATATTTTCACTCTATAATCTGGTAACAGGATGGGAAGGAATGTATTGTGAAGTCACACTGCCTTGAGATAACTCAAATTTCTGTGGTGATATTGAAAATCCTTGAATTTTTGAATTAAAGGCTTAACTTCAGGAGGTTCAAGAGTGGATTTATCTAAGATGTTCAGGTTTTTAGTAGTGGTTGTTGTTTTCTCAACTTCTCTCTTAGAAATTGGAGATTCAAAATGTGAAGGAGAAGTCAGGGGACATGTTGAGGGAGATTTACTCTCAGAATGGGTTATGGATTTGAATTCGCTCTCCATTCATAGTTCAAGCCCTCCTTCTAGTGCCAAATATGTTGAAGGCCCAAAAATCAGGTCTACAACAAGGGGGGGGTAACCATCCGGTCCGAACCTTGAAAGCAGCTCCTTTTTTGTTTGGAATAGTGGCTCCGACTGGGATGATGGGACTAGTTTCCCAATTTGTTTATGATGGTGCACTAATGGGATGATGTTTTTATTTTTGGGTTTATGGGGTGAATGCTTATTCTAAATCTAATATACCTTTTAACTAACATATGCAATCTATCCTAATGAAGGAAAACATCTAACTTTAAACTATCCTGGGAGTAGCGTTTTATTTATGCAATCTAAAATAATTTCCAACAGCAATTGACAATAAAAAGCATTCAATCACTACGATAAAGGAATCCATCAAAAATGATTGTTTCGTATAAAAAGTTATCTGAAACAATTATGAGAAACATATCGCATAAGAGTTATTCATATACTCAACATAAAAAGAATAGTTATCACCATACAAAAATGCAATAATCACAACTGAACATTCGGACTTTCATATATCAATAACCGAAAATAATTTATCACTTGGCACATAAGTAAAGAGTATTAGGAGATAAAAATACCATTGGTAATAGGTTCTACTCATGAGCTTCAAC
Source organism: Pinus taeda (assembly GCA_000404065.3). Taxonomy (NCBI): domain Eukaryota; kingdom Viridiplantae; phylum Streptophyta; class Pinopsida; order Pinales; family Pinaceae; genus Pinus; species Pinus taeda. Next base: position 11,382 of record APFE031407921.1, read on the forward strand.
AATATAGATTTATCTTCAAATAACTCAACATCCACTAAGAGTACAAAATTGCATTTCAATAGTAGACATCAAACTCATATAAAAATAAATCTCGTTCCATTCATTTTATCAAAACCTCCTCAGTGGGGGGAAATTGCACGTTCTGAAGAAGTGTTTTTGATAAAACTTTAGACCCCTCTCTAAAGGCATGAGGGGTCTAAATATTACTATAAGGAAATCTAAAAATAAATATTAAAAAAATAAATGAGAAGGTTTAAACCACCTTCCTCATTTTAAGCAAAAATAAACTAAAAATAAAACTAAATTGTATCTATGATAAATTATGCATCTATTCTTTTAAGTTGCAAATATCCAGCATCGGCTTCAAGAGCGTCAGTTGGCCAACTTCAGCTTTTAATTGTCTTGCAAATATGGAATTGGCGAGTGTTGGCACTATCTTCTTGGTGGAGGGCATGAGAAATTTCAAGGTCATCCACTGGCTATGTGGATTTACTAGATACTACCAGTATGTGTCCCAATTTAACCTGTTTACCTGTTTAATTGAATCAGCCTTTTCCTCTGCTATTTGTTTCCACTTTGTTTGAAGTTGTTGTTCCTTTGGGAGGAATCCTTGAGTAGTCTTTGATATCATATTTTCCTTGTGCAGATTTTCATTGATGCACTCAATGATGTTGTTTATTGTTGTTGTTGCTTCCTCCATTTCCTGCTCTGCTTCTTTGCAAATAACATTTCTTTATGAGATTCATCGATTATGGGAAATTCCACTCTTTTTCCTTCCTTTGATCTCTATCAGCTCAAAAAGTTAGAAACCTTCTTAAAATTTGAATCATAATCAAGCCGTAAATCTACGACTTGATTCGTAATGTTATCGCTCTTTTCACAATGGGAATTTCATTGAGAGATATTTTGGTAGAGTTTTTCTTCCTGTTTCAAGAGTTGGGTATTAAGGGCGAGTGTTTATGTGATAAATTATTCAATCTTGGGGTCATCCTTATGCATTCCTATCATGGTCTGCAATTGTTCTTCTTTATTGGCTAGACTGCTTTGATAATCCAATTGCATTTGCTGGAAGTCCTGCTGGAGTTTTGTCAATTGTATCTCTGCTTCTTAACTAATTTTGGCCTGCTATAGTTGTTGTTCCAAAAATAGAATCCTATCCTCCTTTTCTTTTAATAGCATTTGAACTTCAATTGCCTTATCAAATATTGCAGAAGCATATGCCCCTGCGATCTGAGAAAGTCTAGTTAGGTTTTTCGATGGGTCTGTAGTTGGGTCTTTCCTGTAGGTTTTAACCCCATACAGAAATTAGCTGCATACTTATAAAACACATAAAATAAACAATGTGAGAGCATAACACATCAAACACATATACACAGAGATTTTCCCACTGGATCCCAAAACCGGGACTACCAGCTTGATTTTTCATTATGTTCCTTTCAATGTCACAATACATATTTATACATGCCGAAGCATCCAATACCATGGACTGAAAACCATCGCATCCAAAAACATGTGTGAAAATCATGCACAAAACCATAGGTGGGCCCGCCCATACCTTTACCATGAAGTAATTGAAGGCCCTTCTTTCCAATATGTCCAAGCCTTTGATGCCACAACATGGTCTTCTCTCTAGAGGCCACTAGATTTTCTGCTCCACTTTTAGGAACCACAGAACTGTTGCACCCATCAGCAACAGTGCTACCTTGCAACTTGTACAGAGTTCCAGTATGATCTCCCCGCATCAATACCAGTGCTCCCCGAACCATCTTGCAGCTATCCTTCTCGAACACTATTTTACACCTGCATCATTCGACTTGCTTATAGAAATCAGATTTCTAGCTAATGCAAGAATATGCAAAACACCCGAAAGTGTTCTAACCCTTCCACCTTGCAACTTCAACTTTACTTTTCCACAACCAACGATTCTAGCCTTCCTATCATCCCTTAAGAAGACATCACCACCATCGTATTTCTCATACTCGCAGAACCACTC
>APFE031407922.1:0-35103 GCA_000404065.3 Pinus taeda
AGGCCTTGTTCATCCCCATAAGGCTATATCTTTAATGAGGAGATCTTTGTCCAAGTAACCAAGGAGAGAGAGGCTTGTTCCCCATTCCCAACAAGCTTTGCGAGGCATGTGTTGCTGATCACCCCGCCAAAGGAGGATTTGACGTCAGAACTTGGTTGTATTCTTCCTTGTTTATCAATAATAATAGACGACTATCATTATGGTTCCACTATTATTGTCTTTATAATGATGTTTGAGTTATATCCTTTCTAACTGATATATAGTTGCATTTCTTGGATTTTATGCTTGTATTTGTGTTGTTCTTTGCATGTGCAAGTGTCCGTTCACGAGGATCGTGGGGATTGTGACCAACTGGAGGGAAAGAACGGGAGCGATGACTCTTCTACAAATACTAGTGTTGGATTCGAGGTAGGCCCTCATCATCAGTCTTTAATTTGCAATTAGGAACCTGCGTGTTAGCGTTGTTTTATTGTTGCTAGACCTCATTTAGGCTAGTGGGATCGCCTCTGTCCGCAGAGGGGGTTTACCTACACAACACCCATTGACTGTCCAAGATTGGGTAAATAAATCTCCCATCTAATAGTTTTTGTAATTCGTCTTTCTCAACGTTCTTTAAAGCAGGATTCATTATTCTCTGTCGTTGCCTAATAGGTCAACATTCTTCTTTAATTTATATGTGATGAGTGCATAAGTCAGTAGGGATTCCTTTTATATCTGTATATTCCCAAGCGAAGGATTCTTTCTATTTTTGAAGTAATTTAAGTGATCGTTCTGACTAGGAAGGTGAAAGGTCAGGATTAATGTTCAATGTCTTCCCTAGTTCAATTTATATAGGAACACTATTATGGGGTACAACTATAAGAACACTTTCAACTTTAGTCTCTAGTTCAATGGCTTCCTGAATATTGCAACTCATAATATATTCTAATAGCTGGCGAGTTGAATCAAAAACGAAGTTGGGGTTGTTGATAAAGGTACTAATGGCATCATCTTCCGTTTCATCCTTAAAATAGAGGGCCTCCCAATAGTAAGAATTGGTATAATTTCTTTGTTTTCAGGTTCAAGCCCTTTCGCAAGTAGATATTTTTGTATTAAGGTAAATTCTAGTTTATCTAGTGAACTCAGTTCTGCAGGAGGATAAATGATAATATTCTTTGTAACTTCCCCATTGGATATTACCATATTTCTTTACCGCACCCAACGTAAGCATCTGGGGATGCAATCCATGGTCTTCCTAAAATCAAAGGATGCCCACCAGCTGTGGATTGAGTGTGTAATACCAAAATATTGATAGGGTACTACCATGAGGCTACTGAAATATAGTAGACCGATCTGTCAACTCTAGGACAATGGGATTTGGTTTAAGGTTTTGTAGGCCCAATGTAATTGATGTCCGCAAGTCTACCAACACATTTGGGATATCAACCCAATTAATCTATATTGTAAGAATCAGGTTCCCTAGATCCACATACTTAACAGGTGCAGGCTTCCCCAACATTATGTCTGATAATTTTCCCATAACGTGAATAGTGAGTGTATCCTTTGGTTTTCTTCCAAGTTTCTTAGAGCAATATTATTTGATCGTTTTGTCATAAATCGGAACATCCCTCATAGCCTGAAGCAACGAGATTTTCACAAATAAATTTTGCAATTCCCCTAAAAATTCAAATTGAAGATGAGGACTTTGTTTGCTCAAGGATAAGGTGGAGCAATCTAACATCCTCTAGGAACAATTGTTTGAGCAGGGGTTTTTGTTCCAAAGGAGTTTGTGTTGACTCATCCCTAGTTGTTCTAGCAGAATTCCTAGGTTCTTGTTCTGAGACTTCATCATCAGTATGTTCAACAATTATTGGTGAAGTCTGAGTATTTACCACCTGATCGGATTGGAGATTTAATTCATCACATTCTGCGGCGGCAATATTGTATGCAGGAAGGTTGAGTGTCTCAACCTATTGAGCCCCCCTATTGTTTGCATTTGGGTTGAATTGAACAGGAAGTTATGGACAAAGAGGAGGATTACTGGTGGAGGCATTAGAGGGAAATTGTTACTGCTGTTGTGGAATATGATGGGAGAACTATCTTGAAGGACGAGGATGTCCACATCAATTCTAGGACCATGAAGGAGTTGGACAAGACTGAAGGAACCATGGTTTCTAGGGCATTGGATATTAACAGGACTGCGACCATGAAGGAGAAAAAGGTACAGATTGAGGCCCAAAAATTAAATTATTAAAATATTGAGAAGGGTCTTAAGGCATACCTTCATTCATGTTATGTGGTCGTGGTTTCCATTGTTTCCTTTCTCCCATGAAGTACATTTGATCTACCTCTTCATTTTCTCCCTGAAAAACTGCCTTCAGCCTAGGAAGATATGGACAGGTGCTAGTGGAATGACTTTGTTCATAGATCACACAGGTCTCGACAATATTCATTGGACATTCCTTCAGTGGGTTCTTCTTCCTGCATTGAGGGAAGAAAATGGACATAGTCTTCTCTACTTCCATCTACTTTTGTTTTTCATGTAAAATGACTAGTTGTGAGGACAGTGTGCTCAAGATATCATTCCTCAAGTTGTCCAACAAGTTTCCAATTTCGGCTTTCGTAACTCCATCGTTGGATGTCTTGAGGGTTTGGATCCCCTACCTATGCCTCGTAGCTCCACGTGAAAATTTAATGCACAATTAGCAGATGGTGTCGAATTCTTCCTTTGATATATCTCCATTTCCTACTACGTTCAAAAGTTCCAAAGGTTCCTCCCTTAGTGCCTGGAGAAAAATTATCGTCAAGATGTCCTTATCCAGATCACTATGGCCTGATCTATGCAAACTATATTTGAAACATTCCGCAAAGTCCTCCATGTTCTCATCCTCTTTCTGCATAATCTTAAAGATTTCTTCCTTAACATCTTGGGATTTGGAGTAGTCTTGATACTTTTCGAGGAAAATTGTCTTCATATCATCCCATGTATTAATAGATTTCCCCACTAAACTCATGAACTATCTCAAAGTTGTCCCCTTCAAAGTGGCAGGGAATATCTTCAATTTCTGGGCATCAAAAATATAGTCATACCCTTGACAGAAAATGTCAAATTCAAACAGGAATGTGTTTGGATCTTCATAGGAAGACCATGAAAGTTAGGTAATGTTGTCAAAGGAATAGGCTTCATAGGTGCATCACCCCTGAAATACCCAGTTGGGGCTCAATCGAAGAAGTTGCAGGAGCCATGAATATCTTCCAATATTCACCTGGAACCTCAACAGATTCTGGTTTTCTATAATGCACGATTGATTATGTTTAACAATACTTCCTTGATCAAATTCCATCGAGTCTTCTTCTTTTTTTGAACTCACAATGTTAAATTCCCCTAATCCTCTGCTTTCTACTTCTTCCCTAAATTTTTCTTATGCTAATGGTAGAGGTTCTGGTTGTGAAACTTACTGCCCTCCAGATCTCATATGAGATCTCACCTTAATAGCAGATTGCAACGATGCTCCTAATTCAGCTTTTGAAATGATTTCTTGGATATAGATAATCTGCCTAGATCTTTCCTTCCTCTTTTTGGGGTCTTCTTATGCCCCTTTTATTTTCATCTATGTTCATGCAATCAGAAAATAAAATGAAAAAATTCAAGCAAATTGAAAACTCAAGACCTGAAGCAAGGTGAAAACTTCCTTCCCATGATAAGAGAATGGCCCCTAAAAAGAAAACAAAAGAACATAAAAAAACCACATAATCTATGCTCAGGAACTGAAACAATGTGGAAAAAAAACTTCCCTTTCCAGGAGGAGAGAGTAGTTCCTATGAAAAAAATAAAACAATGCAGGCTGAAGAGCTTCCCTCCCCAGGATGAGAGAGAGATCATGTTGTAGCATCAATTGTTATTTAAGTTTTATTTTCAGTTTCATCACAAAATGAAAGAAAAATAAAAAAATATGAAAGAAATGGTTGATTTTATATTATTAATGGCTTCTGAAAGTGATAAACTCGCGAGAAGATCTTGGCCGTTCAATCAACAGGCCACAGATCTAACGACAATCACGTGGGTAACTAGAACGAAGGTTATTTCGGAAATCAGATGTGATGGCGTATCAAATACAGTTTAATTCGCTGAAGTCTGGGCCAAACTCAACTATCCATCAAAAGAGATGGGATCTGACGGATATCGGGTCCGTATGACACCGACGGATATCGGGTCGAAAAGTAATCGAGTTTTGTCCTTAAAATTGGACCTGATAAATTATTAACTGGCAGTTTTTATTTCCTATTGGTTCCATATGGGAGTCAAAGGGGTGTTGAAAAGGTAGGTGCAACAGGCTTATGAACCAGAGTGTTAATTCTTTTGATTTTAGTAATAATCGATCCATTGTCTAAAGGTCATGCAGGTTCAAGAGGCGTGATCAAGTGATAACTTGATAAGTACATTGAGGTGTGTTGCGAGGAAGGAATGAGCACGAAGATTAATTAAAGCTCAACCCCCACAGTTGACTGTGATGTTAGCATGGTTGACTAAAATGTGTGGCCAGAAAATACTGTGGGGGTTCAACCTCGTTGAACCTCCCATACATTCTTTACCCCCGCAGTGAGCTCCCAAAGCCTTCCGCCCCACATCGCTCATTCCACATCTTCCACCGCTTTCATCTGTTAATTGCCCACATCACTCACCATACCCCGCCACTTCATCCACAACTCCATTAATGCTCAACCATCAGCAGAACCACAGGTTCAAGCTATAGATTCTAACAGTGAGCAGCAATCCCCCATCATTCTCTGATTTCTATTACTTCTTATTATCTTGTTTTCTTGAAATGAGTGAGGTAGTGTAATATTTTGTAATGTTCTTTACTTCAAAGCAGTTAGAGGATAGTTAGGTAGTTTGACAGTTTTGGTGATTGCAAACTGTCTCATAATGTATAAAAAGAGGAAAGTTTTTGGAGAAGGGGTTGAAAACTTTGGAGAAGCTGAAGACTAGGCCACTGTATTCCTAATACAACTGTTGATTAATGAAGAATCAGAAGTTTTCCATACATTGTTGGGTATGATTTTGTGACTTCTTTGTTACATGTCATAAAATGTTTTCTTCCTTTAAGTATGGTAATGAAGTTGCAGGTCTTTATTTGTTTATGTAAATGAAGTTAAAATCCCTTAAAAGAGCGCTCATATACTTGAAGTTCCCACCTCTGCAATTCTCCTAAGTTACAGATAGTAGTTTTTGTGTAAGACAACATATTATCTTTAACTTCTCCAAGTGTCACAGATACTAGATTCTGTGTAAAACAACATATTATCTATGACTCCTATACTTGAAGTTCCCACCTCTGTAATTCTTCTAAGTTACAGATAGTAGTTTCTGTGTAAGACAACATATTATCCTTAACTTCTCCAAGTGTCATAGGTAGTAGATTCTATGTAAAACAACATATTGTCTATGACTTCTTCAAGCTTTCTTCATTCATCATTTATATTCAAGCAATCAAATGGAATTCTGAGATTTTCATGTCACCTAAGTATTGAGGGTTTAAAACCAAGTCTTTTAGGTTCTTCATTTGAGAATACAACATACAATTAAGTGACAAACAAGTGACGATAATTATAAACATTAATGTCTAAAGCACAATTTCTACACAGCGAGGAAATTGGTTTCTTAAGGTACAACATTAATTGGCATCGTTTCCAGGGAGAGAAGAAAAGAACACTTTTCCCTGGGTTTTTAATATTTTCCTCTCGTTGTTCAGTGAGGAGGAAATATTTGGCTATTTTAAACAAAAGCAATAACTCTAGCTCCAAAGAGACCCCATACAAGGTCAGCTACCTCACAGCAAAAAGTTCAAGCCCTTTCAAATCCTGAGAGGATAGTTTCCAAGAGGGTTGGAAGGCCTAAAACTCCACTTACACCAAGTCCTACATTGTCTGCACCAGGCAACAGTTCATCACATCTTTCACATTCATCTTTTATTGACAAAGAGTCACCTTCTATATCCAATTCATTTTAAGAACCCAACTGTCAAGAATAGTCTTTAGAGTCTGTTTCCTTTTTAGTATCTACTATAGTTATTCAGCTTGAACCTATAACTACATTACCATCTTTGCACACTCCATTTACTCCTCAATTAGGTTACACATTTGTTGGTAATCAAGGTTCAGTAAATTCAGGAGAAAATATGGCAAAACCTGCATTTTTGATGAATAGATATGCACCTATTCAATTGCCACAACAGTTGAACCAAATGCCACAAGAATACTTGAAGATTCTTCCTCGTTTCATGGGGGAGGATGAACAAACAACAGAGAATCATATATCAGTATCTTGTAATTTCGCAGAAAGCCTAAATGTTGAAAACCTGGATGTTGTTATAAGACTTTTTGTCCAATCCTTGGATGGAGAAGCAAGAAAATGGTTTAAAGGGCTTCTTAATAACCCTATTACGACATGGGAAGAGATGAAGTGCCTGTTCACCCAGAGATGGGGAGAAAATAGAGATAATGGGTATTCACTCACAGAGTTTAATGCTATAAAGAAGAAATCTGATGAAACTATAGTTGAATTTGTCAGAAGATTTAATAATTGTACAATAGTCTTCTAGTGGAGATTAAGCCCCCTCCTGCTGGTGAAAAAATAACTTTTGCAGGGGATTTTGAGTCAAATTTTGGATTCACATTGAGGGAGAGGAGATCCCCAACCCTTGATCAGATCCAATCAAATGCATTAGAGATAGAAGAAAATATGGTGGCTGCAGGGAAAACACCAGATGCACAACCTATCCAAGATAAGGGAAAGACTAAAGTAGAATCCTCTCAAGATCAAACATTAGAGGATATGAATAATGTAATTAGAAATTTGTCTAATAAATTGTTTAAATTGGAATTAGAGAGTAAGAATTCTCAGAGACAAGTACAACAAAATAGAAATTTTAATCCTCAATATAGAAGACACCCTCTGCAAATTTTACAGGGGGAGAGAAAAGATCAAGATCAAATCCAAGCACCACTGTATATAGAGACAGATCCTGATGGAGTACCAGAGCATTCCAAGGATCATGATGACCATATTTTCACATTGTATGCAGTAGATGAAGATGAACTAGATGTTGAAGGAGGAGAATATAGTGAAACAGAAGTCATCTATGATGATAATGAAATTGATGAATGTTGGAAGCAGTTTTCTGATTTTATGCAGGCAGAACTACATAAGAAATATGACTTGAGATCAAGGAAAAGGTCTAGAAGTCAAGAAGATGAAGGTGAGTAGCAAGTTCCATCTCCCTTACAAAAGGTGACTCCACAAGAACAAGAACCGTAGCCTGCAAAACAATTGAATAAAGGAAAGCAGTAGCAGAATACAAGTAGCAAGACTCAAATGCTTCAAGGTGAGTCTTCTCAAGACAAAAGTGAAAAAATTCCTTTAGAAAAACTATTTTCTATTCCATAAGAGATTTCAGTCATGAAGAGAAGTGAAGATGAAGATGAAAATAAAACTAAATAGGGTCATGTGTTCAGTTTAACTAAAGAATTAGAAAAAATCAGAATTCAAGTGCCCCTCATAGAGTTAGTCAAAACACCAGCTTATCAAAGAGAAATTACAGAGTTTATCAATCCATCTCAGAATGTGAATATAAGTGGCATTGTGAATTTGCAAGAAGATAAACTAGCAGTGGTTTTTGGTTCACATGTGGAGGAGGTAGATTCTTCAACACCTCCTTTCTACATTTCTTTATTGATTCATGATTTACTCTTCCACAATTGTATGTTTGATTCAAGAGCCTCACATAACCTTATGCCATTATCAGTGATGAAACAACTAAACCTACAAGTTACTAAACCTTACAGAGACTTGTATTCTTTTGATTCACATAAAGTCAAGTGTCTGGGGGGCATTAAAGATATTGTGGTGTCACTAGCCCAGATTCGAGCCAAATGTTTGGTAATTGATGTAATGGTAGCAGATATCCCTGCTAGGTTTGGAATGTTACTATCTAGGTCATGGGGGGCTAAATTGGGTGGTGTTTTGAAACTAGATTTTTCTTATGCTGTAATACCGATTTTTGGTGGAGAAGAAAGGAGGCTATAAAGAGAAACAAGATTTATTAGAACAATCAAAAATAATGAAGCAAGTAATTCACCTGTATATGGCCAGGAAAAAGATGACTTTTCTTGCTTCACGCTACATGACAATGTAGAATTGGTTGAAGATAACCAGAGACAACTTACTTCAGCTTATGTAAATACAGAGCTACAAACAGAAGGGTTGTGGAAGTTCTTCTTTGATGGATCCTATTCTAAAGAAGGAACAGGTGATGGTTTCCTTTCACAGGATGAATAGATTCAAGATCACAATATTGGAACCCAGAAGGAGCCCAAGCTAGTCAAATTGTTCAAGGAAGTTTCACTTAATTATAAGCAAAGATATATTAAGCCTTTCAGGCAATACACTGATGATTTGGCTTGGTCCTATGAGGATATAAAGACATATGAGGAAAGCATGTTCAACAGACTTGGATGTCCTGTCAAAGTCATAATGGACAATGCTCAAGTGTTCATTTCAAGTAAGTTTGTTGCCTTTTGTCAGAAGTATAATGCCATTTTATCTTATTTAACTACTTATTATCCACAGGGAAATGGATTGGCTGAATCCACTAACAAAACTTTGATGAGAATCCTTAAGAAAACTACTGCAAAGAATCTTGATGGTGAAACTCTATAGCTGCCTGTCAATGGGCAGTACCTCATGCATTACTTCTAGTTCTGAAGCATAAGAATCCTATCATTGTAGATACTGAAGTGAATTCAGTGTACCAATGCCATAGAATTTGAATTAGTTAAGCAATATATGACTCCATGCACGAGGTGAAGGCACTGATCTGCGGTTCTTAGTGCTTTTGTGGAAAAAGCACTATCCCTAGTTGGAGCCAGATGTTGTAGCATCCATTGTTATTTAAGTTTTATTTTCAGTTTCATCACAAAATGAAAGAAAAATAAAAAATATGAAAGAAATGGTTGATTATATATTATTAATGGCTTTTGAAAGTGATAAACCCGCGAGAAAATCTGGGTCATTTGATCAACAGGCCATAGATCTAACGACAATTGTGTGGGTAACTAGAATGAAGGTTATTTCATAAATTGGACATGATGGCGTATCAAATACAGTTTAATTCGCTGAAGTCTAAGCCAATTTCAGCCATCCATCGAAAGAGACAGGATTCGACGAATATTGGGTCGGATATCGGGTCCATATGACACTGACGAATATCGAATCAGAAAGTAATCGGGTTTTGTCCTTAAAATCAGACTCGATAAATTATTAACTGATAGTTTTATTTCCTATTCGGTACGTCTGGGAATCAAAGGGGCATTGAAAAGGCAGACACGACATGTTTATGAACCAGAGTGTTAATTCTTTTGAGTTTTGTAATAACTGATCCATTGTCTAAAGGTCATGCAGGTTCAAGAGGCACGATCAAGTGATAACTTGATAAGTACATTGAGGTGTGTTGTGGGGAAGCAATGAGCACGAAGATTAATTAAATATCAACCCCTGCAGTTGACCGTGAAGTTAGTATGGTTGACTGAAATGTGTGGCCAGAAATTACTGTGGGGGTTCAACCTCGTTGAAGCTCCCATACATTCGTTACCACCGCAGTGAGCTCCCAAAGCCTTTCGCCCCACGTCGTTGATTCCACATCTTCCACCGCTTTCATCTGTTAATTGCCCACGTCACTCACCATACCCTGCCACTTAATCCACTACTCCATTAATGCTCAGCCATCAACAAAACCATAGGCTCAAGCTATAGATTCTAACAACAAGCAACAATCTCCCATCATTCTCTGATTTCTATTACTTCTTATTATCTTGTTTTCTTGAAATGAGTGAGGTGTTTTTACCCTCAAGTGTAATATTTTGTAATGATCTTTACTTCAAAGCAGTTAGAGGATAGTTAGGTAGTTTGACAGTTTTGGTGATTACCAATTGTCTCATAATGTATAAAATGAGGAAAGTTTAAGGAGAAGGGGTTCGAAACTTTGGAGAACCTGGAGACTAGGCCACTGCATTCCTAATACAACTGTTGATTAATGAAGAATCATAAGTTTTCCATACATTGTTGCGTATGATTATTTTACTTCTCTATTATGTGTCATCAAATTTTTTCTTCCTTTAATTATGGTAATGAAATTGCACGTCTTTATTTGCTTATGTAAATGAAGTTAAAATCCCTCAAAAGAGCGCTCCTATACTTGAAGTTCCCACCTCTGCAATTCTCCTAAGTTACAAATAGTAGTTTCTGTGTAAGACAACATATTATCTTTAACTTCTCCAAGTGTCATAGATACTAGATTCTGTGTAAAACAACATATTGTCTATGACTCCTATACTTGAAGTTCCCACCTTTGTGATTCTTCTAAGTTACAGATAGTAGTTTCTGTGTAAGACAACATATTATCCTTAACTTCTCCAAGTGTCACAGATAGTAGATTCTGTGTAAAACAACATATTGTCTATGACTTCTTCAAGCTTTCTTCATTCATCATTTATATTTAACAATCAAATGGCATTCTAAGATTTTCATGTCACCTAAGTATTGAGGGTTTAAAACCAAGTCTTTCAGGTCCTTCGTTTGAGAATACAACATACAATTAAGTGACAAACAAGTGACAATAATTATAAACATTAATGTCTTAAGCACAATTTCTACATAGCCAGGAAATTGGTTTCTTAAGGTACAACAGATCCTATGGTCAATACTAGTCGTATTTTCGCGCCTTCAATAGCCTCCCCAGAAACGATGCCAAAATGTTGGCGTTCATATTTGAATCATACAATTCACCCAATTCCACATTACTTGTCAACCCAAGGCTCGACTGGTTATTTCAAGGCTATCATGCAAGGTATATGTAGGCCACCATTTCCCTACCCAGCATTGAACATTCAATCATAACATAACAATGTGTAACAACAAGTAATAACTGTAACAACAATCAGAGTAACAACAAGTTAAGACTCACAACAACATATTGAAATCATTGCACAACAAGGAAATAACACAACAGAAATAAACCTATGCACACGACTAGTCAAAAAGCGTATGGTTAGGAGAGTGGGCCCAACTCCCTGATCAGGGCTGCGGTAAGATCAAGAACTATAAAATGCTTAGAATATTAGAATTTTTATTAATCAAAATAACATTACATAAGTCTATTGTTACAACTCAAAATTCTCGTATGTCTCTTAGTGGTGGCTTTCCCAGCACCGTAACACTACTTATACATTTCATTTAACAACTAACAATGCCTAAGATTATGGAAGCTATCTGCCTACAAATGCATAGCGATTCTTGATATATAATAAAATATAAAGATAGCACTTGTTCTGATCGATAAATTGAACCACCATTGCAACTGGTATCTAAAGATAGTGCTACCAGTTTGATATTCATCATATGCTGCATCATAGTCTTGATCATCATTCCTTCAAATCTGCAAAGAAACTTAAGTTAGCCATTCACTTTAGGCAATAATCCCCTACGACTACACTTAATCGATTAACAATTCAAAAAGACATGACAATAGGTATACCTTTGTTATTTAGAATAAAAATCGACCAACAAGAACATGAAATGAGTACAGGAAAGGGACAAAAAGGCGGGTAAAAAGTGGGAAAATTTAGCAACTAACAGCATGTAAGGCAGCCTTTCCTGAAACATAAAAAAATCTAAAAGCAAACAGAATCCCTAAAAAATAGGGATCTATTTTTAGCATCGGGAGTCACATGCATGACCCTGTTTCTGCACTAACGGTCGTCATTGTTGTGACTCACTTCATGAGCTTTGTCTGGAGAACCATCCTAATATGGAGAACCAAATCAAGTCTGAGCTCAATAAATTATTGAAAGCCAAAATCATTTTTCCGTTTGACATTCTAGATGGGTTTCCAATATGGTTCTCGTTAGAAAGAAAAACGGAGACATTAGAATTTGCATTGACTTTCGAAATCTTAACAAAGCCTGCCAAAAAGATAATTTTCCTTTGCCTCCCATGGAGCAAATATTGCAAGCAGTTGCAGGATCATAATTAATTTCCTTTTTGGATGGTTTCTCTGGCTACAACCAAGTTTTCGTCCATCCTGGTGATCAATTAAAGACCACGTTCAGAACCAAATGGGGTACTTATGCATATCAAAAGATGTCTTTTGGTCTGATCAACGCTAGCGCCACATTTCAAAGGGCCATGGACATCGCATTTAAGGGATTAATAAACAAATCATTAGTAATCTACTTGGATGATATAACTGTATATTCCAGAAAATGAGGTAATCATCTCAGAGATTTAAAACAGATCTTCCAACGTTGCCAAAGGTATCGAATTTCACTTAATCCAAAAAAGTCCTTTTTTGCATTAAGTGAAGCAAAACTTCTTGGATTTATAGTGTCAAAATCTAGAATCCATATTAATCCCGACAGAATCAAGGAGATTTCGAAATACCCTTACCTCACAACAAGAAAGCCATGCAATCCTTCCTTGGCAAGATTAATTTTGTTAAGAGACTTGTTCCAGACTTTTCAAGGATCGTATCTCCCTTACAAGCAATGATTAAAAAGAATTCAATCTTCAAATGGGGCCAAGAGGAATATGAAGCATTCAATTTGATTAAACAAGCGATTTTCTACGCCCCATCTTTAGCAACTCCAAATTTCTCTGATCATTTCATTTTGTATACATTTGCCTCTGATAGATCATATTCTATGATACTCAGTCAAGCAAATCAAGACAAGGCAGAAGCCCCAATTGCCTTTTTTAGTTCAAATCTACAAGGGGCCAAATTAAATTATTCTAACGTCGAGAAATAAGCTTATGTTGTTTTCAAAGAAATCAAACATTTCAGACCCTTTCTGCTTAAAACCCATACAAAAATCATAGTACCATTTCCAACGGTAAGAAATCTCTTAGTACAGAAGGACGTGGGTGAGAAACGAGAAAATTGGGTTACTGCCTTACAAGAATACAACGCTGAAATCAAACCAGCAAATATTGTAAAATATCAAGGCCTTTGCAAAATGCTGGCTGGAGCATCGCTTATTTCAGAAATACCATCTACAAAAGTAAAAATGTATGAGGGAAGCATAAATGATATTGAATCATTATATGCTGATATCATATTTTATCTAAAGAACGGATATGCTCCTTCAAACCTCGATTATACAAAGAAAAGAGCCCTAAGGTTGAAGGCTAAGAAATATCGACTCGTGAATGATGTACTTTTTAGGATAAATTATGATTCTCTTCTCCTTAGATGTCTTGAGAAATCTGAAGTTGAAAAGGTGTTGCAGGAAATCCATGATGGACCAGCAGGTGGACATTATGCTAGAGATGCGACAGCACATAAAATCTTGCATGCAGGGGACTATTGGCCTACACTATTCAAAGATGCACATAGCTACGTAAGGAAATGTCAAGTTTGTCAAACTGCTGCTAGAAGACAAAAGAAACCATTGTTGCCTTTGCAACCAGTCAATATCGATCAACCTTTTGATCAATGGGGATTGGATATAATAGGTGAGATCGTTCCTCACTCTTCTAAACAACATAGGTATATCCTTACAGCTACATATTATTTTACTAAATGGGTAGAAGCAGTTCCTCTCAAGACAGCTAATACGAAACACATTATTGATTTAATAGATCAGTTCATAATCACCAGGTTTGGTTTACCCTCTGCTTTAATGTTTGATAATGCATCGTATTTCTCTGGAAATGCTATGACTGAATTTGCACTCAAAAGAGGTTTTAATCTTAAATACTCTACCAATTATTACCCACAGGGGAACAGGTTAGCTGAATCAACAAATAAAAACTTAATCAGAATCATTAAGCGAACCATCGATCAAACTCATAAGAATTGGCACAACTCCTTAATATATGCTCTATGGGCAGACTGAATAACGCAGAAAGCCTCCATTGGCACTTATCCCTTTAATTTAGTCTATGGGAAAGAAGTGATCCTTCCAACTCATCTAGCGATTCCCTCTTTGGCCTTAGTTCAATTTATTGACGAAACACCAACTTCTTCCTTACAACTAAGGCAGTTACAAATCCTTAAGCTATAAGAGCAACGAGAATAGGATAAAATAACTCATGCTCATCACCAAGCATTAGTAAAAGCGTCTTTTGATTCAAACATGATATCCAGAAAGGACTTTTAGATTGGAGATCTAGTTTTAAAATGGGATAAGGTTAACGAGGAAAAGGGAAAACATACAAAATTCCAACGAATGTGGCTTGGCCCTTTCCAAATTGCAGAAATGATAGGTCCATCTACTTTTATGTTACAGGATTTAACAGGAAAAAGATAATCTTTACCTGTTAATGGGCAGATCCTCAAAAAATACTTTCCATAGGAGATCATTCTTCTATTTTTGTAGATTGATCTTTCTTTTATTTTGATAATCAAACCAATTGTAAATGGTTGCATTTGGAATTCACGAAAAAGACAACTATTTATTTTATATTTTGTTTTTCGCTTGTATAAATAGAACTAATTTGGAAAATTGGTCATTATTATTGAAAGGTACAGTCAAAGGCTATAAACCTGAAAATGACACTAGTTTCAACCTTACAAAGTTTGATAAAAAGTAACCTTTTGTGGGAACTTGTTTTATATCAGTCAAATGAAAGGCGTCAAAAAACAAAACAAAGATTCTCTGTAGAAAGCTCTTTCCAAAAACTTTACAATTGTCGTCTAGAGCTATTCTTAAGGAAACAATGACTTCCTCCCCACCTAGAGAATTACGAGCTTCAAGGAATAATTCAGCGATACACTTTAAACTTAAAGAATAAGAGGTATCATCACGAGCCGACTTATCATGATCATAAGATATTATAGCTTCCTAACTTTGCCAAAACTGAATACCACAACAAGGCAATGACTCAAGATTGTTGCAATCAAAAGACAAGGGGTCTCATCATGAGCCAGCTTGTTCAGCAAAGTTATAAATCAATTGAGTGGCATTGTCATAATTTGGCTACCAAACCAAGGCATTGTTCTTTGAGAATTAAAACAAAATAAAAGCAATAAGTGTGGATATGGATTTACATTTGAAAATAGTATATTTCTCCAAGTAGGATACAGGATCATTGCTGGGTAACAGGTAACCCTGTCGGGGCTATAAACGCCTGCTAGTAGTAGAGGCTCTACCTACGACAAATGAGCATATTTAAAACTGATTTACAAAGAGAACTTTGTTTTTATCTTTATAAACCAAGTAGTAGCTGATGTAAATACAATGACTAGCTTCAGGAAGTAAAAAATCAAAGTTAACATAGAAGAAACAAACTATCATTGACAACTGAAATAATGGTGTACTTTATCTTTCTATAATAAAGTTTGATTTTCTGGAAAAGCCTTCTGTTTTGGAAGTTTAGAAAATCAAAAGAAAAATAGTGATAACTAGTTCTTCCAAGTGAATCGCCAATTGTTGTGGCCAGCAACAATCCCCTTCTTATTTAGTTTTATTACTAATACTAAATAAGTGGAGACCCTTAATGAAAAAATTTTAAAAAATAAATTAGTACCTATATTTCCTTTTTGAATAAAATCTTACTATCATAAATTTAGGAGAATACCCCTAAAAATAAAAAAGACTTAAGTTTTATGATAAGTTCGAACAAAATTGTTCTCTCAAAAATAAAGCGTCGCATCGCAAAAAGGTAATGGATGCCATCCTATAAACAGAATCCTAAGATTGCGAAATCGTGATGCAAAATCACGCACTGAAGGCACTCATCGCATCGTAGTTCTTCATATGCCTCAAATAGCACTTAAGGTGAAATACCTTAAACCGCCGATATGCAATGGCGCGTTTCGCAAATCACATTTCGCAGGAAACATATGGTAATAGATGATTGTCACACACAACGAATCAGTGATATTGCGATCTGCGATATTGTGAAGCAAATCACAAAATTGCTTTATCATAGATCTGCAAGGCTCGTCGTTCGAAAAAGCTTTTCCATAAATCGATGCCCAGTAATGCGCATTCATGTTAATTTAATTAGTTAGCTGATGATCATTAATGAAATATGGTTTTGATCTGATCGAAGGGCTATTTCACGAAGGGTGGTATATTTTATATGATTTCGGCATTAAAAGCTTTACTGTCACCTTTTTCTTATCATTACTCTTTCCTCATTTGCAAATTGCAAGAGCGAAAAGTAGAGAGGTATACATAGCAGTGTTCAGAATATTATGGGAAAGAAGGGAAAAGCTTCGAGTTCTGAAGACAAATAAATGACGCCCATATACACAAACACCACCTGTAATAGAGACGCCAATGTTACTACTTAGGAAGGCATGCATAGTCTACTTGAGGAAGAAAATCCTAGAGTAATAGAAGTTACAGCTACTGCAGACTCACACAAGTCGTCTGAGGCGTCAATTACAAAACTAGCATGCTCGTTCTTGCACCAGATAGCGACAAGGCCCAAGATTATTCCATACACGGACATGGTCAAATGGGTATTGGATCGTGCTGACATAACAGACCGACAGTTTAAGACTAAGAGCCAAGGACTCATTAGCTTATTCACTTCACAAGATTTAAGGCTCATGTATCATCTGCCAGAGCCACAAGTGACCTACAATAAACAGTTCATGGAGAAGTTCGCTAAGGAAAATGAAGATTTGGAAAAATGCACCAAGGACTGGTCGAGAATGGATGAACCACTAAAAAAGGATAAACATGGTATGTATAGTACTGGTTCTCTCGCCTCCCCATATTTCTTTGCAGCTGCTATGCTCTGTAGACTTTTTGGAAAGCCTGACATCAACAAATTTTCATCTGAATGGATACCATTATTAGATGTGCCACTAACGCTACTATTGTGGATTGGGCTAAGATATTTTCTGACAATTTAGCCACAACCATTTTAAATTACCGGTCCAAAAGAACTACTACTCAGAGGATTTATCCTCCTTTCTACTTATCCACTTATGTGATGGATGCAATCTGTTATGTTTCCAAGTTTCCTCTAATGGGTTGGAAATGAACTACTCAGGACCCCTTACCCATTCATGTTTATCATAAGGAATTCTAGGATTCCAAGTTCATTCCGTATTTTTACAATATTTGTCATGGAGTCATGTTACCTCTGTACAAAATGTTGTATAATAAAGATGCTCCAAGATTTTCTCCCCAAAAGGAGGTCGATATGCTCCCTGTCGTGAGATGGTTTGGAGAAGAACTTTTCACTTATGTCAGAGTATTTGGAAGCCTCGCTTCCACTCATATCCTACCTTTATATGTCCCTAATAAATTACTAGCACGAGAGATTGCATAACAAACCTGCGGGGTAGGAGGTATGAGCAAAGAGATAAAGGACAAGAAGAAGGCCATTTGGCCGTAATTTCCTGTGGCCTATGGGGCTTTTTCACTATTTGATTTAGGTCATGCATTCAAAGAAGTAGACAACATGTTATGTCTACGATTGTTCAAATTTCCAAGAAGACAATTCGACCCTTACGATATCATTAAGAATTTCACTACTACAGTCAAAATAAAAGTGTTTTCTAGAGAAGATGATCTTTTTGATGATACATATCAGCAGAAAAGTACACTGAAAAAAATTATGCTTTCAGCCCAAATGCAATTTCCTCCAGCAGAATTTCAAGAATTCAAATTATACAGAGAAAGGAGATTAGCTAATATCCGTTTGGATAAATTACGCTTGGAACCAGTAAGGAAGCCAACTCCCAGTATCAGTCTCAGTGGAAGTTGAGGCACAGACAGGTCTAGATCTAAGTCTGGGAGAGAAACACCAGAACACTCCAAAAAGTCCGAGAGTGACCATAATAAAAGCGAAGGGTCAGTAAGGGATACTGCCCAATCTAAGGAGCGCCCAGAACAACAGGTTTTGACCACTCCATAGGTAAATCTTCCCCATCATCTAGCCACCACCAGTAAGAACTGAGCTGGATAAAGAATGGGAGACATTCAATGACTTAATCAATACTGAGGGGCAGAGCACAAAAACAACTGAGAATAATGTAGAGATAGTGGATGATATAGTCATTGGAACAATCAGCAATGTCCTAGAAATGGAACATATTCCCATTACCCCATCTTCTGAAATCATGCTCAAAATAGAGGAAATTCCTCCTCTCGATGTATTTTATAGTCCGCAGCGTAAGGCAGTCGTGAGAAGACAAAGAAATACAAGGAAATTGGAAAGTGTGCTCTCCCCTGACGCGGAGCAATTAGACATCCTTTGGCAAGATCCTACCACTGACCCTACTGAAAATCTCGCTAAATTATCTCAGATCGTAGGAGCATATGCTTCTGCGACCATTGATAAAGCATCCGAGGTACAACAATTACTGAAAGAAAAAGAGGATCAAATACAGATTTTGCAGCAACAGCTACAACAAGCCAGGACCAACAGCAAAGCAGAAAAAAAGCTAGAAAAATTACAGCAGGACTTTCAACAAATGTAGCTAGGATACCAGAACAGTTTGGCCGAAAGAGAAAATAGTTACAGGTTATGCAAGAGATGCATAAGGACGATCCTAAGCTTACAGAGTTTGTCACAGAATCCATTTCCTTAAATGGTCAACTCCTACAGCAGCAAGAAACATTATGCTAAAGAATACTGCAGTGGAGCTCTTATTGCGAGATAAGCGACATAATTACTAATCAAGTCGTGGACATGCAACATGATTACGATTTAATTGATAAAAGAGTTACTGAATATTTGGTTTGGCAGGAATCAGAGGAAGGGAAAAAGGTAGGCGCACCCATAATCAATGAAACCCGCAAAGAAATGATGTTTAATGAATGGGATGCACAGATCAAGAAAGTAGAACAAGCGTCAGAAGAAGCAGCCACGACAGCAAACAATGTCATTGACTATGTTAATGAAAATTTACACAAGGAAAATCTCATATCAGATACCACTCCAGGATTTCTACCAAATGTACAGCATCTACAGACAAGCTGGAGACAAATGGCTCAAGAAAGAGCAGAGTCCATCAAAAGGTTAACCAAGTTGAATTGGGATTCTTACTGGAAGTACCTGGTAAAACCACACAGTTAGTGCATGACTCTCAAATGCCTCACTAACTCTGCTGAGAAGATGGCGCCAACATTTGTCTATTCCATTTTCACGGAACAGCTAAAGTTGGAGGTCAGCCAACCAACCCTCCTCAAGCCAACGCTAGATGCTTGTGACTACAAGGAACAGATACATAGATAGTTCATTGCCAGATTTAGTTTTAGATTCAGTTTTAGTTTTAGATTTGCTTTATTTTTGCCAGAAATGAGGATGGTCATTTAAACCGCCTCCTACATTTTTGTAATAAACTATTTTTAGATTTAGCTAGTAGTATTTTAACCCTTCTCATTATTTCTGAAGCTCGTGAGTAGAACTTGTTATAAATGGTACTTTTATCTCTTAGTGATTTCTGCTTATGTGTTAAGGTGATATTCAGGTTCAGTTATTTATGTAGAATGCTTGAATGCTTGAGTTATCATTTGGCACTTTTGTACGGTGATAGCTATTCTATTTATGCTTAATATATGAGTGACTTCTTATGCGATATGATTTTCACAATTGTTTCGTCTAACTTTTTATATGAAACGGTTTATCTTTATTGAATTCTTTTCTCATAGCAATTGAATGATCTTTATTACCAATTGCCATTAGAGATTATTTTAGATCACATAACTGAAAGATTAAATCCCGGGTTAGTTTTTAGAATTATATATTTCTATTCATTAGAATATAATTGCATGTTGTTAAATTAGATTTAGAATTAAAGCATTTTACTTAGGAATTATTAGTAAGGAAATATCAATTCTCAACACACACACACACACATGAATTGGGAAACTAGTCCCATATCCCCAGTCGGACCCACCATCCCAAACGGAAAAGGAGTTGCTTCCAAGGTCCGGACAGGGTGGGTATCCCCCTTGTTGTATACCTGATTTTTGGGGCTTCAACATATTTGGCGCTAGAAGGAGGGCCCCGAACTGTGATTGGCAAGTAAATCTAAATCTAAATATCATTCTGAGAGTAAATCGCCCTCACCATCTCCCTTGACTTCTCCATCGCATTTAGAATCTTTGAGTCTTGAGCGAGAAGTCGATAAAACAACAATCACTGCCACAAACCCGAACATTTCAGAGAATTCTATTATTAAACCTCCTAAAGTTGAATATTTGATCCATAAACTTCAGTTATTTTCTATATCACCCCAAAAATCTAAAAAATCTCAAGGTAGTGTGACTTCGCAATATAACCCTTCTCATCCTCTTATCATATTGCAGAGTGAAAAGTTTGGTATCGAACCAACTGAGTTACCTCTACCTACAAGGAAAAGAGCAAGGAAATCACCTAAAGGGTCTGATAGTGAGACTCTTTCGTCATCATCATCCATCTCAACTTCTCCACCATGAAGTCAACCATCCACCCCTCCACTTCAAATTATTGTCCACCAGACCACTGGAACTTCAACATCCGCTTCTCAATCATCCGAAACTATAATTTCCTCGTCTTCCCAATTATAAGGAACATCGTCTGCGCTTTCATCTGTTAGTAGTTCAACGATGGCCCAAACCCCATGGAATAACCCAGGGGTAGTCTTAATGCCTGCACCCTTGAGTCAAATACCGACCCATCCTGAAAAATGGCTGCCTAAGTTTAATCCTGAAACAAGCATGCTAGCAGAAGAACATTAAACAACTTTATGTTATCTACAAATCTCAATGGAGTTACTAATGAAGACGTTGTTTTCCGACTCTTTCCTTACACTTTGTAAAGAACAGCCGGATCATGGTACTTCTCATTACCATCTGGATCTATCACTAGTTGCGATATTTTCCAAGAGAAATTCTTGACTAAGTTCGGTGATGACAGGTCTACTGTGACACTGATCAATAACCTGTCTAATCTTAGGGTTGAATCAAGGGAACCTATCAGTTATTCTAATTCGTGTTTCAATAAACTTTTGAATAAAATTCCTACCGCTTCCAAGCCTAGGGAAGAGGTTTGAAGTGAATGGTACATATTTGCTCTACCATCAAACATAGCAATCTTCGTTGATAGGGCTAACACAACAACTTTAGCTGACAATATGAAGGAAGCAATAGCGGTAGAAAAACATATCATAGCCTTAGAAAATAAAAACGTTGTTGATAAACGAAAATATAAGAAGGTAACTTTCAAAGAAGATCCCAAGAAAAAAAAATCGAAATACCCATTTGATTTAGAAGGATTGCATAAAGTTTTGAAAACTATGTCTAACGAAATGTTTGAGATTAAAAAACAGGTAGCAGAGACTTCTTCGAAAAAGCCTTACAAGCCTTATAGAAGAAACCCTTCAACTGATTCAAAGCCTCCCAATGCTATCACAAATGCAAAATCAGAAGAAGAATAAGAGGAAGTTTCTAACAAGGAGCCTACTGATGAAGAAGAAGTTGTAGAAGTACAGGGAATGTGGGATTTCATCCTCCCAGATGAAGAGGATCAAGAGGCATCACCAGTTAGTACTAGAAGTAGAAATCAACTCGATCTTCCACAACCTACTCCTAAGTTGAAGAGCGCAAGCTCAATGTCTAAGGATAAAGTCGCAGGTAAGAAAATGTCACCCAAAGTGACTCAAATAAGTCCAGTCCAAACAGATTCACCAACTCCGTCTGAAACATTGATTGTTTCTGATGAGATGGAGTATAATATCATAGAAGACATGAAGAAGACTAGAGCTAACATTACTTTTTATGAATTGAATAAGTTAAAATATCAACAAAAGCTACTTTTGAAAGCGTTACATGCAATACCTATTGCACCTCTACCTGCTGTTGTAATCTCACAAGCTTCTCATGAGATGGGAAGACCTCCAACTAATGCGACTAATAAAGTCGATCCAAATGATATCGCTCTAATTGGAGGCAGGTCAAGATCTCATACTCCCCCATTTCTTCTTACTTATGAAGTTTTCAACAAAAATTTGCATAATTGTTTAGTGGATTCAGGAGCTTCATCTAATATCTTACCTAAATCAATATGTGCAAAGTTGAACTTCCAACCTCAAAAATTTGTAGTATGCATAGTTTAGCTGGACCAGTCGCAGGTTGAAGTGATCGGTGAACTAAATCAGGTTACCATAAGGCTGTCATCTAATCCAAAGGTATGTCAAGTTATTGATATTTTAGTTGTAGACATTCCTGAATTTTATGGCTTAATTCTTAGCAGAGATTGGTCTGAAAAGCTTCATGGATACTTTGCAACCGATTGGTCGCATATGTGGCTTCCTTACAATGGTAAACCAAATTAGATAAAGGTTGAACGAGAAAGACATCAAAAATACATAGTAATAGAATTGGAAGGAGAAAATGAACTCATAGCATACAGCAACAATATAATTGGCAATTATTCTATTGACTCTTTCTTAGGAAATTTTAATGCTCATACTTCGCCTTACTTAGAAAATTCTGTTTTATCTCAAGTAGAAAAGTTTTCTTAAATAGATAGTTCTAAATGTGTTAATTTTATAGATAGTCATGTAAATAAATCTTTATTTTGGAAATTATTTTTTGACGGTTCTAAGTCTAACGAGGGAGCAGGAGCAGGATGCGTATTAGTTAGTCCAGAAGGAAACAAAACTATGCTAACTTGTAGACTCGATTTCAATTGCACCAATAACACTGCAGAATACGAAGCTTTAGTCTAAGGATTATACAAAGAAATTGGATTAGATATCAAGTATCTACAAGTCTTCAGAGATTCTGAAATTGTTATTAGACATGTACGAAATACTATACATTGTCTATCAGGTCATTTAAGCAATATCAATCTTTAGTGCAAGATCTAACTGAACATTTTATAGCATTGAATATTTCATCAATTCACAGACTCCAAAATGCTAGTGCTGACCTCCTGGTAAACGTAGCCTCCAAGCTCATTCCCTTATAAGACTATAGCCCAAACAGATTCTCAATTGAATTGATCTTTAGACCCTCAATTATTGATAACATTACCAATTGGAGAATTTTCAAATATGATCCTGATATTGTAAGCTTCCTCACATCAGAGGGATCTTACACTAATCAGATAATTGATGAGCACCAACATGACAAATAGTTGCAACAATATAACACTAATAATGCTATGCCAAAATCAGTGGTCAAATTGGAAGACCTATATGATTTGAAAGACCGATTCAAAAGATCTACCAATTCAAAACTTCAAAGTTCAACTCTGAACTATGAATTAGTAAATCTAGGAACTGATACCAAGCCACAGAATATCAACCTAGGTCTTGGCCTAACCCCTGAAGAAAGATTCGCATACATTCCTCTCCTGAAACAATACAAAAGTGTTTTTGCCTGGAACTATGATGAACTTAAGACTTACGACACTTCTATCATTCAGCATACTATCCCAATGATAAATGATGAAAAACTTGTCCATCAAAAGCTGAGAAAGATCCATCCTAATATGGAGAACCAGATCAAGTCTGAGCTCAATAAATTATTGAAAGCCAAAAACATTTTTCCTGTTTGACATTCTAGATGGGTTTCCAATATGGTTCCCGTTAGAAAGAAAAACCGAGACTTTAGAATTTGCATTGACTTTCGAAATCTTAACAAAGTCTGCCAAAAAGATGATTTTCCTTTGCCTCCCATGGAGCAAATATTGCAAGCAGTTGCAGGATCATAATTAATGTCCTTTTCGGATGGTTTCTCTGGCTACAACCAAGTTTTCGTCCATCCTGACGATCAATTAAAGACCACGTTCAGAACCAAATGGGGTACTTATGCATATCAAAAGATGCCTTTTGGTCTGATCAATGCTGGCGCCACATTTCAAAGGGCCATGGACATCGCATTTAAGGGATTAATAAACAAATCAGTAGTAATCTACTTGGATGATATAACTGTATATTCCAAAAAATGAGGTAATCATCTCAGAGATTTAAAACAGATCTTCCAATGTTGCCAAAGGTATCGAACTTCACTTAATCCAAAAAAGTCCTTTTTTTGTATTAAGTGAAGGAAAACTTCTTGGATTTACAGTGTCAAAATCTAGAATCCATATTAATCCTGACAGAATCAAGGAGATTTCCGAAATACCCTTACCTCACAACAAGAAAGCCATGCAATTCTTCCTTGGCCAGATTAATTTTGTTAAGTGATTTGTTCCAGACTTTTCAAGGATCGTATCTCCCTTACAAGCAATGAATAAAAAGAATTCAATCTTCAAACGGGGCCAAGAGGAATATGAAGCATTCAATTTGATTAAACAAGCGATTGTAAAGGCCCCATCTTTAGCAACTCCAAATTTCTCCGATCCTTTCATTTAGTATACATTTGCCTCTGGTAGATCATATGTTGCGATACTCACTCAAGCAAATCAAGACAAGGCAAAAGCCCCAATTTATTTTTTCAGTTCAAATCTACAAGGGGCTGAATTAAATTATTCTGATGTCAAGAAACAAGCTTATGCTGTTTTCAAAGCAATCAAACATTTCAGACCCTTTCTGCTTAAAACCCATACAAAAATCATAGTACCATTTCCAACGGTAAGAAATCTCTTAGTACAGAAGGATGTGGGTGAGAAAAGAGCAAATTGGGTTACTGCCTTACAAGAATACGATGCTGAAATCAAACCAGCAAATATTGTAAAAGATCAAATCTTTTGCAAAATGCTAGCTGGAGCATCGCTTATTTCCGAAATAACATCTGCAAAAGTACAAATGTATGAGGTAAGCCTAAACGATATTGAATCAGTATATGCTGATATCATATTTTATATAAAGAACAGATGTGCTCCTTCAAACCTCGATTATACAAAGAAAAGAGCCCTAAGGGTGAAGGCTAAGCAATATCAACTCGTGAACGACGTACTTTTTAGGATGAATTATGATACTCTTCTCCTTAGATGTCTTGAGAAATCTGAAGCTGAAAAGGTTTTGCAGGAGCTCCATGATGGAACAGTAGGTAGACATTATGTTAGAGATGCGACAGCACATAAAATCTTACGTGCAGGGTACTATTGGCCTATACTATTCAAAGACGCACATAGCTACGTAAGGAAATGTCAAGTTTGTCAAACTACTGCTGAAAGACAAAAGAAACCATTGTTGCCTTTGCAACCAGTCAATATCGATCAACCTTTTGATCAATGGGGATTGGATATAATAGGTGAGATCATTCCTCACTCTTCTAAACAGCACAAGTATATCCTTACAACTACAGATTATTTTACTAAATGGGTAGAAGCAGTTCCTCTCAAGGCAGCTAATACCAAACACATTATTGATTTCATAGATCAGTTCATAATCACCAGGTTTGGTTTACCCTCTGCTTTAATGTTTGATAATGCATCGTATTTCTCTGGCAATGTTATGACTAAATTTGCACTCAAAAGAGGTTCTAAGCTTAAATACTCTACCAATTATTACCCACAGGGGAACGGGTTAGCTGAATCAACAAATAAAAACTTAATCAGAATCATTAAGTGAACCATCGAACAAACTCATAAGAATTGGCACAAATCCTTAATATATGCTCTATGGGTAGACTGAATAATGCAGAAAGCCTCCATTGGCACTTCTCCCTTTAATTTAATCTATGGGAAAGAAGTGGTCCTTCCAACTCATCTAATGATTCCCTCTTTGGCCTTAGTTCAATTTATTAACGAAACACCAACTTCTTCCTTACAACTAAGGCAGCTGCAAATCCTTAAGCTAGAAGAGCAACGAGAACAGGCTAAAATAACTCATGCTCATCACCAAGCATTAGTAAAAGCTTCTTTTGATTCAAACATGATATCCAGAAAGGACTTTTAGATTGGAGATCTAGTTTTAAAATGGGATAAGGCTCACGAGGAAAAGGGCAAACATACAAAATTCCAACGAATGTGGCTTGTCCCTTTCCAAATTGTAGAAATCATAGGTCCATCTACTTTTATGTTACAGGATTTAACAGTAAAAAGAGAATCTTTACCTGTTAACGGGCAGATCCTCAAAAAATACTTTCCATAGGAGATCATTCTTCTATTTTTGTAGATTAATCTTTCCTTTATTTTGATAATAAAACCAGTTGTAAATGGTTTGGAATTCACGAAAAAGACAACTATTTCTTTTATATTTTTTTTTCACTTGTATAAATAGAACTGATTTGGAAAATTGGTCGTTATTATTGAAAGGTACAGTCAAAGGCTATAAACCTAAAATTGATACTAGTTTCAACCTTACAATTTTTTATAAAAAGCAACCTTTAGTGGGAACTTGTTTTATATCAGTCAAATGAAAGGCGTCAAAAAACAAAACAAAGATTCTCTGTAGAAAATCTCTTTCCAAAAACTTTACAATTGTCGTCCAGAGCTATTCTTAAGGAAACAATGACTTCCTCCCCACCTAGAGAATTACGAGCTTCAAGGAATAATTCAGCAATACACTTTAAACTTAAAGAATAAGAGGTCTCATCACGAGTCGACTTATCATGATCATAAGATATTATAGCTTCCTGACTTTGCCAAAACTGCATACCACAACAGGGAAATGACTTAAGATTGTTGCAATCAAAAGACAAGGGGTCTCATCACGAGCCATCTTGTTCAGCAAAGTTATAAATCAATTGAGTGGCATTGTCATAATTTGGCTACCAAACCAAGGCATTGTTCTTTGAGAATTAAAAGAAAATAAAAGAAATAAGTGTGGATATGGATTTCCCTTTGAGAATTGTATATTTCTCCAAGTAGGATATAGGATCATTGTTGGGTAATAGGTAATCCTGTCGGGGCTATAAACGCCTGCTGGCAGTAGAGGCTCTACCTACAACAAATGAGCATATTTAAAACTGATTTACAAAGAGAACTTTGTTTTTATCTTTATAAACCAAGTAGTGGCTGACATAAATATAATGACTAGCTTCAGGAAGTAAAAAATCAAAGTTAACATAGAAGAAACAAACTATCATTGACAACTAAAAGCATGGTGTACTTTATCTTTCTATAATAAAGTTTGATTTTCTGGAAAAGCCTTCTGTTTTGGAATTTTAGAAAATCAAAAGAAAAATAGAGATAATTGGTTCTTCCAAGTGAATTGCCAATTTTTGTGGCCAGCAACAACCCTCTTCCTATTTAGTTTTATTACTAATACTAAATAAGTGGAGACCCTTTATGAAGAAATTTAAAAAAAAAAATTAGTACTTGTATTTCCTTTTTGAATAAAATCTTACTATCATAAATTTAGGAGAATACCCGAAAAATCAAAAAAGATTTAAGTTTTATGATAAGTTCGAACAAAACTGTTCTCTCAACAATAAAGCGTCGCATCGCAAAAAGCTAATGGATGTCATCCTATAAACAGACTCCTAAGATTGCAAAATCGTGATGCGAAATCACACACTGAAGACACTCATCGCATCGTAGTTCTTCATATGCCTCAAATATCACTTAAGGTGAAATACCTTAAACCGCCGATATGCAATGGCGCGTCTCGCAAATCGCATTTCGCAGAAAACATATGGTAATAGATGATTGTCAAATGCAACGGATCAGCAATATTGTGATCTGCGATATTGCGAAGCAAATCACAAAATCGCTTTATCACAGATCTGTAGGGCTCGACGTTCGAAAAAGCTCTTCCGTAAACCGATGCCAAGTAATGTGCATTCATGTTAATTTAATGAGTTAGTTGATGATCATTAATGAAATATGGTTTTGATCTGATCGAAGGACTATTTCACGAAGGGTGGTATATTTTATATGATTTCGGCATTTAAAGCTTTCCTATCACCTTTTTCTTATCATTACTCTTTCCTCATTTGCAAATTGCAGGAGCAAAAAGCAGAGAAGTATACATAGCAGTGTTCTAAATATTATGGGAAAGAAGGGAAAAGCTCTGAGTTCTGAAGTCAAAGAAATGAAGCCCTTATACACATACACCACCGTAATAGAGATGCAGACATTACTACTTAGGAAGGCATGCACAGTCTACTCGAGGAAGAAAATCCTAGAGTAATAGAAGTTACAGCTACTGCAGACTCATGCGAGTCATCTGAGGCATCAATTACAGAACTAGCATGCTCATTCTTGCGCCGGATAGCGGTGAGGCCCAAGATTATTCCATACACGGACATGGTCAAATGGATACTGGATAGTGCTGAGATAATAGACTGACAGTTTAAGACTAAGAGCCAAGGACTCATTGGCTCGTTCACTTCACAAGATTTAAGGCTCATGTATCATCTGCCAGAGCCACAGGTGACCTACAATAAACAGTTCATGGAGAAGTTCGCTAAGGAAAATGAAGATTTGGAAAAATGCACCAAGGACTGGTCGAGAAGGGATGAACCACTAAAAAAGGATAAACATGGTATGTATAGTACTAGTTCTCTCGCCTCCCCGTATTTCTTTGCTGTTGATATGCTCTGTAGACTTTTTGGAAAGCCTAACATCAACAAATTTTCAGCTGAATGGCTACCATTATTAGATGCTGCCACTAATGTTACTATTGTGGATTGGGCTAAGATATTGTCTAACAATTTAGCCACAACCATTTTAAATTACCGGTCCAAAAGAACTACTACTCAGAGGATTTATCCTCCCTTCTACTTGTCTACTTATGTGATGGATGCAATCTATCATGTTTCCAACTTTCCTCTAATGGGTTGGAAATGGACTACTCAGGACCCCTTACCCATTCATGCTTATCACAAGGAATTATGGGATTCCAAGTTCATTTCGTATTTTTACAAGATTTGTCATGGAGTCATGTTACCTCTCTACAAAATGTTGTATAATAAAGACGCTCCAAGATTTTCTCCTAAAGCGGAGGTCGATCTACTCCCTGTTGCGAGATGGTTTGGAGAAGAATTTTTCACCTATGTCAGAGTATTCGGAAGCCTCACTTTCGCTCATATCCTACCTTTATATGTCCTTGATAAATTACTAGCACGGGAGATTGCATAACAAACTTGCGGGGTAGGAGGTATGAGCAAAGAGCTGAAGGACAAGAAGAAGGCCATTTGGCCGTAATTTCTTATGGCCTATGGGGATTTTTCACTATTTTATTTAGTTCATGCATTCAAAGAAGTAGACAACATGTTATGTCTACGATTGTTCAAATTTCCAGGAAGACAATTCGACCCTTATGATATCATTAAGAATTTCACTACTGCAGTCAAAATAAAAGTGTTTTCTAGAGAAGATGATCTTTTTGATGATACATATCAACAGAAAAGTACACTGAAAGAAATTCTGCATTCGGCCCAAATGCAATTTCCTCCAGCACAATTTCAAGAATTCAAATTATACAGAGAAAGGAGATTAGCTAATATCCCTTTGGATAAATTACACTTGGAACCAGTAAGGAAGCCAACTCCCAGTGTCAGTCTCAGTGGAAGTTCAAGCATAGATAGGTCTAGATCTAAGTCTGGGAGAGAAACACCAGAACACTCCAAAAAGTCCGAGAGTGACCATAATAAAAGCGAAGGGTTAGTAAGGGATACTTCCCAGTCTAAGGAGCACCCAGAACAACAGGTTTTGACCACTCCATAGGTAAATCTTCCCCCTCTCATCATCCAGCCACCACAAGTAAGAACTAGGCTGGATAAAGAATGGGAGACATTCAATGACTTAATCAATACTAAGGGGCAGAGCACAAAGACACCTGAGAGTAATGTACAGACAGTGGATGATATAGTCATTGGAACAATCAGCAATGTCCCAGAAATGGAACATATTCCCATTACCCCATCTTCTGAAATCATGCTCAAAATAGAGTAAATTCCTCCTCTCGATGTATTTGATAGTCCACAGCATAAGGCGGTGGTGAGAAGACAAAGAAATAAAAGGAAATTGGAAAGCATGCTCTCCCCTGACGCATAGAAATTAGACATCCTTTGGCAAGATCCTACCACTGACCCTACTGAAAATCTCACTAAATTATCTCAGATCGTAGGAGTATATGCTTCTACGACCATTGATAAAGCATCCGAGGTACAGCAATTACTGAAAGAAAAAGAGGATCAAATACAAATTTTGCAGCAAAAGCGACACCAAGCCAATGCCAACAGCAAAGCAGAAAAAAAGCTAGAAAAATTACAACAGGACTTTCAACAAATGCAGCTAGGATACCAGAACAGTTTGGCCGAAAGAGAAAATTAGTAACAGGTTATGCAAGAGATGCATAAGGACGATCCTAAGCTTACAGAGTTTGTCATAGAATGCATTTCCTTAAATGGTCAACTCCTACAGTAGCAAGAAACATTATGCCAAAGAATATCACAGTGGAGCTCTTATTGCGAGATAAGTGACAGAATTACTAATCAAGTCGTGGACTTGCGACATGATTACGATTTAATTGATAAAAGAGTTACTGAATATTTGGTTTGGCAGGAATCAAAGGAAGGGAAAAAGGCAGGCGCACCCATAATCAATGAAACCCACAAAGAAATGCTCTTTATTAAATGGGAAGCATAGATCAGGAAAGCAGAACAAGCGTCAAAAGAAGCATCCACAACAGCAAACAATGTCATCGACTGTGTTAATGAAAATTTACATAGGGAAAATCTCATATCAGAGACCACTCCATGATTTATACCAAATGTACAGTATCTACATACAAGCTGGAGACAAAAGGCTCAAGAAAGAGTAGAGTCCATCAAAAGGTTAACCAAGTTGAATTGGGATTCTTATTGGAATTTCTTGGTAAAACCACACAATCAGTGCATGACTCTAAAATGCCTCACTAACTTTGCTGAGAAGATGGCGCCAGCACTTGCTGATTTCATTTTCATGGGACAGCTAAAGTCGGAGGTCGGTCAGCCAACTCTCCTCAAGCCAATGCTGGATGCTTGTGACTACAAGGAACAGATACATAGATAGTTAATTGCCAGATTTAGTTTTAGTTTTATTTTTGCTTTATTTTTTCCGGAAATGAGGACAGTCATTTAAACCACCTCCTATATTTTTGTAATAAACTATTTTTAGATTTAGTTAGTAGCATTTTAACCCTTCTCATGCATTTAGAGAAGGGTCCTGAAATTTGTCAAAAACTTGTCCTCAGAACATGCACTTCTGCACCCTCTGAGAAGGTTTTGATGAATGAATGGAACAAGATTTACTGATATCTGTGTTTAATATCTACTACTGAAATTGCACCTTTGTACTATTAGTAGATGTTGAATTAAGAAGAGATAAATCATTATTGTTGAAGCTCATGAGTAGAACTTGTTATAAATGGTACTTTTATCTCTTAGCGATTTCTGATTATGTGTTAAGGTGACATTTAGGTTCAGTTATTTATGTATGAATGTTTGATTGCTTGAGTTATCATTTGGCACTTCTGTACGGTGATAGCTATTCTATTTATGCTTAATATATGAGTGACTTCTTATGCGATATGCTTTTGACAATTGTTTCATCTAACTTTTTATACGAAACGGTTTATCTTTATTGAATTCTTTTCTCATAGCAATTGAATGATCTTTATCGCCAATTGCCATTAGAGATTATTTTAGATCACATAACAGAAAGATTAAATCCCGGGTTAGTTTTTAGAATTAGATATTTCTATTCATTATAATACAATTGCATGTTGTTAAATTAGATTTAGAATTTAAGCATTTTACTTAGGAATTATTAGTAAGGAAATATCAATTCTCAACACACACACACATGAATTGGGAAACTGGTCCCATATCCCCAATCAGACCCACCATCCCAAACAGAAAAGGAGCTACTTCCAAGGTCTGGACCGGGTGGGTATCCCCCTTGTTGTAGGCCCGATTTTCAGGGCTTCAACAGGGGAGTACAATGCACTATGAGATGGAAAGTTTGATGTTTTCTAAGCCTCCCTTTGTTTTTGTTCAATTGGTATCACTTTATTTATGTGGCAACAACTTCAAATCAACAACTTGTTATATCCAGGGTTATACCTCAAGCTCTTTAGGGGGAGAATAATAACACGTGGAGTAACTAAAGTACTTTTCCATTGATGTTAAAGGGAGAGAGTGATAAACCATTCACTCTTCAGAAGTAGAGGGGGAGAGTGAGAAGACAATGGTATATAGTAGAAAATTATTCAACCTAACAAGGGGAAGTGTTGCAAGGTGGTGGTGTTCCCATCAATGACTAGAAATGTGAGGAGGTGTTTCCCTCAATGTCAAAGGGGGATAGTGTTGAGTATGTTGGCATTTTTTGGTAGTAGTTATCATTGATGTCAAGTATAGTCATTGATTTCATGTGATGTCAAGTTGAGGGGAAGCTTGTTGAGTTTCCATGCATGATGCTTATGTTGTTATTGATGTATTGGTTGTTTATGTTAAGTTGATGATGACTAGGTTGTTTATTGAGTAGCCTATATTTGAATGAATTTTTTCGTCAGGTAAGTTGCTCAAAATCACATGAAAAGTGTTTGGTTGGATAGTCCTCTCAAAGAGCCTTCCAAATATATATGGAACTAAGCCTAAGTCACAAGGGATTAGGAGAAATTATGGTTTGATGTTTAGCATGGCTCCATGGTTCATGGTTCCAACAAACATTTGGCTATCTAGGGTTGGAGTAGGATGGATGATAGTTGATAGGTCGAATCAATAGATAATAAGATCCCTGATTACATAACACCCAACACTAGGTGGACCCCAAACTACATGGCAAGATTACTTGGCAGAGATAGGTGGTAGACTAATGATGTGGCCCAATCAGACAATGACATATGGAAGTGACATGTATATGATGACATGTGGTGTTGAAATGTGGCAACAAGAATATTCCAATTTTAGTTTGTCCTTGAATTAAAATTGAGAATTAAAATTCAAATTTAGTCTCACCAGCTGTTTGAAAAATAATTAATTAATTCATCTTGAGTTAATCTGTTGGAGAAATTCAAACATGAAGTCTTTGTGAAGTCATGCAATAGTTATCCCTTTGATTGAGGAAGTTATCCCTTAATTAAGGAGATAAGGATGAGTTGTATTTGAGTTGTAATTAGTTAGCTCAGTTAACTGAGTTAAGTTCAGTTAAATTAGTTCCAAACAGTTGGAGGAACTAATTGTGAGTTCAGTCAGTTAATGCATGCATGCATAAAACTAGTGTACTCCAGATAAATAAATATTCTCTCATAAATAACTCATGCATGTCAATTCATACAAAGGCTTAGTTGAGATTAAAGGCAGGGACAGTGTACTATCAGTTGCAAGAATTTTCATATAAGAAAATCACTTACATGCAGAAGGAATTCATTCCTTGAGATTTACACAGTTTTACAATGCATTGGAGCAGTGTGTGAGATCAGTGTCACACAAGGTTACAGCTGGAACACCTAGGGAAAATAGGAGGCTTGGAGGGCAGAAATAAAGGCATATGAGTTATCTTATATGTCTATGAGCAGTGAGAGGGATTGTACTGAGAGCTAGATAGTTGTGAGAGCTAAAGCTTTGTGTAATCCTGAGATATTTCCACTTGTATGATAATACAGATAGTGGGGTTTTTAGCTGAGGCTTTCCCCGGAGTATTCTTATGTGTTTCATGTGTGATTGATTCTTCTTCTCTGTTATATGTGTTCTGTTTGATCTTGCTCAAATTGATTCAGCATCCACAAGTTTGATTGTAGAAGTAGATTAAGTATTTTGCTTTAGTACATTGCATAATCAGATTAATTTACAGTGAGAATTTCTACATGGTATCAGAGCAAAGGTGATTAGAGCTATGAACAACATACTAACAAGGGAACAAATTCGAAGTTTGAAGTTCTTGATTGCAAGTACAAAATCGAATTCTTATCACATCTCAAAGTTCACCAATGGTGTTCAATGGCTTGAGACTCAAGTATGCACTGGATGGTAGCTCAAATTACATAGCATGGGAGGATCGCATGGAAGAGGTATTAGAAGACAATGGTTTGAAGGATTTCATTGATCAAGAAATCCCCAAACCAGCTGTAGCTAATGCACAAGAATTGGCTGAATGGAAGAAGTGTGTGGTGAAGGCGAGAAGGATTATTCTAAAGGGAGTTTGAGACCATATTGTCTTGAGTCTCCATGGGAAGGAGAATTCGTTTTGAATGAGGAAGACATTGAAGGTCCTATATCAGAACAGTAGCAACCAAAGGAAATTGGCGCTCAAGGACAAGCTTCAGAAAATCAAGTGTGAAAAGGGCGACACTATTTCTACATAGCTGAACAACCTCACCACCTGTAGAGATGAGCTTGATAGTGTGGGAATAATGACAGTCGATGATGATATGGTGAGTCTTGCTATCCTCGGTCTTCCTAAGAGCTGGCATAGCTACCAAGACTCAATGAATGGAAGAGATAAACTATCGGATTAAGAACAACTGTGGTCAGATTTGATGCAGGAGGATATTAGGAGGAGCACCAAAGATGGTTCCTCATCTAAGCATGATGATGAAGAAAATCTAGCCTTAGCAAGTAAGGAAAGGAAAGGGAAAGGGAAGGCTGCCCATTCCAAATTGAGTTCTTCTCATGGTCGGAAGAAGATTGACAAATCTAAAGTGAGCTGCTTTAATTGTCATGAGGTGGGCCACTATGCAACTAATTGTCCATTGAAGAAATCCAAGAAGGGATCCTCCGAAGGATCAGAAGGTGAGGCATTGTCCTTTCAGTTCGAATTGGATTTTACACTCATCGTATGTATGGTTTCATTGATGGTGGGTTGTGTTTGGTAGCTCAACAGTGGAGCCTTATTCCACATGACCGGCGACAAGAGTTTACTCAGTACCTTGGAGGAGAAATACCTTAAGATGCGCATAGAGATGGGTGATGATGGAAAGTGTCATGTTTTAGGTGAAGGTACAGTTGTTTTTCAGAGGGATTATGGAGCTCCTCTCACCCTGACTAATGTAAAGTATGTGCCTGGGCTAAAGAAGAACTTGGTATTAGTTGTGATGTTGGAAGACAAAGGCTATGATGTAGTCTTCAGTAAAGGAAAGGCATTCCTGAGACACATAGCCATGGGTCAGACCAAGAGGATTGGGATTCAAGTAAAGAATCACTACAAGCTGGAGGTAGATGGTTGTGCTTCATTGAGTTCGAAAGCAGAATTGGTGCAAAGCCAAGACATTGGCGAGTTATGGCATAGGCGGTTGG
>APFE031407924.1:0-12659 GCA_000404065.3 Pinus taeda
GTCTTGGGACACTGTTCAGCAGATAACCTCACACCTACAGGAATAGCAACCTTCACCGGTTTACTATCCTGCATATTAAACCTCTACAATATTGTCTCGGCATACTTCCTCTGTTTTAACTAGAGCTTCCCCTTTGTACGATCTCTTTTAATTTCCATGCCCAAAATATAGTTTGCAGCACCAAGATCTTTCATGCTGAATTTGGAGGATAATTGGGTCTTCAAATCCTGAATAATTTTTGTCATTTCCAACCAGCAACATATCATCCACATACAAGACCAAATAAATAACATGGTCACGAATTAATTTAAAATACACAGAGTGATCTACTTTTCTTCTGGTGAAGCCAAGTCCCTGTATAAATGTATCAAATTTCTGATACCACATCCTTGGTGATTGTCTTAACCCATACAGAGACTTCTTTAACTTGCATACCAGTTCTTTCTTACCCTTCACTACAAAGCCTTCAAGTTTCTTCATGTAGATCTCCTCTTCC
The DNA here is from genome assembly GCA_000404065.3 of Pinus taeda. Classification (NCBI taxonomy): domain Eukaryota; kingdom Viridiplantae; phylum Streptophyta; class Pinopsida; order Pinales; family Pinaceae; genus Pinus; species Pinus taeda. The sequence goes on from APFE031407924.1 coordinate 497, forward strand.
AGATCCCCGTGAAGAAATGATGTCTTCACATCCATCTATTCTACCTCAAATTCAAAAGAAACAACAACAGATAAAAGTAATCTAATAGAGGTTACCTTGGCAACAGGAGAAAAAATATCACCAAAATCAATTCCCGGCACTTGGGAATAACCTTTTGCTACCAACCGAGATTTTTATTCTCCACCTTTCCTTCTGCATTTGTCTTCTTTCAAACACCCATTTACTATCAATGGGTTTCCTTCCAGCCGACAACTCCACTAGATCCCAAGCCTCATTTTTGTGCAAAGATGCCATTTCATCAACCATGGCCTCTTTTTAGAGTTTTCCATCCTCTAAATCTATTGCTTCCTTCACAATTCTGGGATCATCATGAGTAATAGATAAAGCAAAATTTGAACAGAAAGCAGATGGACTATACCTTTCTGGATGCGTCTTTCTCAAACTGATCTTCTCACACTCGGAGTTTGTGGCTCTTCATCTTCTAATTCCTCCCCTGCTATAGAGTCAGATTCTTCCTCCTTAACCTCAAACTCTATCTTCTCAGGTTCCTTTGGATGGACCTCAAGTTTAATAACATCTTTTACCTCTCTAAAGACCACATCTCGGCTATACACAACCTTCAGTGTGACTGGGTTCCAAAGCTTATATCCCTTTAAACCATATTTATAACCAATAAAGATGCACTTTTCAGATTTACTATCCAACTCGGTTTGTTTCTCCTTTGGAACATGTACATGTGCATCACATCTAAATACCCTCAGACGTGAAAGAGAGAATTTCTTACCAGTCCATACCTCTTGTGGAGTCTTATCCTCCAACACTGATGAAGGTGACCTATTGACCAGGTAACATGCAGTATCCACCGCCTCTGCCTAGAATTCTTGTCCTAACCCAAAATCACTAAGCATGCTTCTTGCCCTTTCCATCAACACCTTATTCATTCTTTCTGCAACTCCATTTTGTTGAGGTGTATATGGAGTAGTATTCTGACGTGCTATACAGCAATTCTTACAGAATTCTCAAAATTCTTTGCTGCAAAACTCTCCACCATTATCTGTCCTCAGCACCTTTATCTTCTTCTCTGTTTGATTTTCCATGAGAGCCTTAAATTCTTTAAACCTGTCAAAGACTTCAGATTTCTTCTTAAGGAAATATATCCTTGTATTCCTTGAGAAGTCATCTATAAATGATACATAATACACAGACTTACCCAGTAATGGAACCTTCACAGGTCCAAACACGTCATTGTGCACAAGTTCTAATATCTATTTCGCTCTCTTACTACCAGAGGGGAAACTCACCCAATTCTACTTCCTATATACACAATTTTCACGTAAATAAAAATCCAGAGAGCTATTACTCATACCTTCTACCATACCTTTACCATGATGTCCAAGCCTTTGATGCCACAACATGGTTTTCTCTCCAGAGACCACTAGATTTTTTGCCCCACTTTCAATAACCACAAAACTGTTGAACCCATCAATAACAGTGTTACCTTGGAGCTTGTACAGAGTTCCAATCCGAACTCCCCACATCAATATTAGTGCTCCTCGAACCATTTTGCAGGTATCCTTCTTGAACATTGTTTTTACACATGCATCATCTAGCTTGCTTACATAAATCAGATTTCTAGCTAATGCAGGAATATGTAGAACACACGGAAGTGTTCTAACCCTTCCACTTTGCAACTTCAACTTTACTTTTTCGTGACCAATGATTCTAGCCTTCCTATCATCCCCTGAGAATACATCACCACCGTTATATTTCTCATACTCGCAGAACCACTCTCTAAGGGGAGTGAAGAGAAAGGACGCACCTGACTCAATCAACTATGCCTCATGATCCACATGTGTACTTGAAGAAGCCAAGTACACATCCCCACCTCCATCTGAGGTGGTTTTCGCCTCTGCAGAAGGAGCATCATTAGATCCCTTCCCTTTCTCAAGAGCTTTAGATTTACAGTCCCTTTTGAAGTGCCCTTCCTTTCTGCATTTCCAACACACCACCTTTACAGGTTTCCGTGGAGATTTAGATATCCCCCTAGATTTAGATCTCCCACTCGATGACTTATTTTTGTTTCTGTTTTGGGACCGTCCTCGTATAGACAAGGCATCACCATTATGGCTCTCCATGTTTTTCTGTCTCATATCCTCCATTCGCAAGGCTGAGACTATTTCATCAAACTGTAAGGCAGTTGCATTGCTACCTATTGCAATAACAAGATTATCCCATGAATCTAGTAGAGAACAGAACAAACCGATGCACTTATCTTCATCTGAAATTTTAATATCAACAGATGACAACTGACTTACCACAGTATTAAATGCGTTCAGATGCTCTGTCACCGAGTGTCCATCTTTCATCCTCAGGTTATATAGCTTTTTCGCAAGAACAGCTTATTCACTAGAGACATAGATTGGTATAAAGTCCCCAACTTGTCCCACAATGCCTTTGTTGTAGCTTCCCCTGATACATTCATCAATACTGAATCTGAGACACATAATCGTATTGTGCTCTTTGCCTTCTGATACAACTTCTTCCATTCTTCATCAAACACTCCCATTAGTTTAGTACCCAGATCTACTGTGATCCACTGATCTCTATCCACCAACAAATCCTCCATCTTAAGTCTTAAGTTTCCAAAACTCAAAACTCTCACCATTAAATTTCTCGATCTCTATATTTCCACTTCTCGCAATCTTCTTTCACCACCAAAATCGATCTCGCAGATCTCCCACTGAATAGGGTCTACCACAGGCCTGAGCAAAACCCCTCAGCAACAAAGGCATCCCCTTGAAGCCAAAACAACTCTGATACCAAATATAGGTTTTAACTGCATACAGAAATAGCATGCATATGAATTCTAAAACATAGAAAATAAACAATGTGAGAGGATAACACATGAAACACATATACACATAGAATTTCCCCTGGATCCCAAACTAGGACTACCAGCTTGATTTTTCATTATGTTCCTTTCAATGTTATAATACATATTTATACATGCTAAAGCATGCAATACCATGGACCGAAAATCATCGCGTCCAAAAGCTGGGTTACAGGTACACCTCAAACCCCCTGTGACCCCCCCCCGCTACACAATGAGCACAATGAAGGGGGCTCTGCCCCTGCTCTAGCCCCTTGGTTAACTACATGAGCTAGTCGTGGAAAGAATATAACACAACCCAACATATTCTAGAGAGACAATGATAATATTGTCTATAAATAATTTGTCTCGCCAACATTGAGCTTAGATATTGTGGAGAGATAGTGTTGTTAGTCAAGGCCTTGCTATGTGACAATGCTGGTTGATATGATGATACACAAATAAGTTACCAATCAAAATTCTTCTTAAGATAAATTATTCAGATTGAGAATGTCCAAGTACCATTACAAATACCTCCCTAGTTAAGAGGGAGTGTTGAAAAGTGTAAGTAGGTTTGGTCATGGGTTTCATGAGCAAGAGATTTTATTTTCGAGTCAAGACTCCTAATGAGAGTCTTTAGGAAATATTTGTGATCTAATCATAAAATGGGAGAGTCATTCTCATGTAATGAAGTCATGTTACACATTGTAAAAGGTCAAACTTGTCAATGTAAAGTATCCTCCAATACCTTCTTACTTATCCTCTTCAAGTCAGCCTAGAATGAGGAAAGAACTTGCTAGAAGATTTTGGCCTTCCTACCTGTGATCATGTTGGCCTAAGGAACATAAGAATATATGTATAAGTAGCCACGCTCGACCTCACTTAAATTAAAGAAACTCGACAAGAAATTTGGTGAAGAGAAGTGAGAAGAAGAGGCCTATAAAGTAGAAGTGTGAAAAAGGGATATCAGGATTTCTTATGGTTATAATGAAGGAAGGATTTTGCTAGGGGTAGCAAAGGAAGGATTCTTCTGGGGTTAGTGAAGGAAGGATTCTTCTCATGTACTTGTTTTTGGTAAAAAAGAATAAGGATGGGAGGCATCAGTAAAATATCGAAGTAGAAGTTATTGTTGAATTAAGGGAACTTGTGATTGGTTACTGAATCTCATAGAAGGAGGCCAAAGAGAAGAAATATAGGTCTTTCTTAAGGAGATTTTTATCTAGGGTAAACCTAAGTGACTAAGATTCTATGGGTGACCAAGATAGGGATTGAGATCGAGATTCTCTAGAGTATACTAGTGAAAGCATAGAGACCAAGATTTTCTATAGGAAGTGAGTGAAAACATAGAGACCAATATTTCTTAGAGGAAGCCGAAAAGAAGAAGTCTGAAGGATAAATAACGATTTTCTTTATAGGAAGCCGACGAGATCAGTATGAGATCAAGAAGGGAGTTGATACTGGGAAGAGGTAGAACATTAAGGCTAGTTACAAGTTTCTTGGGAGGATACTAGAGTCAAGGGTCTTTTTCATGGTCTTTGTATTCATCAATTGAAGATCTATAAGAATAATTTAGATTAGGTTTTTCTCTCAAGAGGTGAAAGGTTTTGGCCTTGTTTGACAAGCCTAGATACTATGTCTCTTGTCTTTTATTGTGCATACTGGTAATTGTCTTGATGAAAACAATAAGAATAATATAATGAATAGAAGACTATAAGCTAAGAAGTAAAAGTATATCACAAGCAATTATCAATAAGAGAAATATTTAAACTCCTTATGCCCTATATTTCTCAAAAATTTTACACGTAGAAAAATACAAAATGTGGAATGGAAATGAGTTTCATTGGGTTTTGTACATGCCCATTTGTACAAGGAGTATTACGCTAGTGAACTTTAATTTATTATCCAACATTTCATCCTAGAAAGTATATCTGTGACAAGATATTTTATGGTACGCAAGTTTTGGCACGGATATGATGGGTGAACTCAATAGTTCAGTTCATTTCTATCACCCCCTAGATCAAAACTACCGATATTCATGATTTCGAAACTATCTCTTAGATGTATGAAAATTTCGTTTGCCACTAATTTTGCGGATCTGTCTGCATAGTGTTCTTGATTCTTGAAATGTTACAAAATAATCTCTCCACCCTTGATCAACTCTCTAATGAATTGCTATCTTTTTTTAATATGTTAACCTCTTTTGTGAAAGTAATTTTTTGATAAAGTAATTGTAGAGATGTTGTCACAAATATATCTTTGTTTTTTCTTCTTGTTCATGCCTCGAACCTTTCAACATCCTTCATATCCAAATTTCCTCATAAGCTACAACTGTTGCAACTCCATATTGAACTTCAGTTGTAGAAAGAGAAATAATAAGATATTTCGTATAAGTGCACTAAATGAACCCCAAAACCAAATGAAAAACATATCTTGATGTGTTATTTATATCATCTATAATTCTTTCGTAGTCATGGTCTATATATATAACCATCCTAAATTTATTTGTGGTGGTATACAAGATGTCATATCCGTTAGTTCCATTAAAATGCCTCAACATTCTTTTAGTTTTTAACGAGTGTGCATACTTTGGATTCTCCATAAATCTAGAAACTGAAGTTAATACATACATTATATCATATCTAGTTGGACTTAAATGCATAAAACTTCCAACCAACCTTTTTTATGTCGTTGGATCTACATTTTTGCTAGAATATTTTTTACTTAATGTCAAACCCATGGCTATTTTTGGTGGATAAGGCTTGCTTTTTTTCTTTTGAAACCTCCTTAATATGTATGTTTCATACCTTGTTCGATAAATAATAGTGCCATGTTCAATTTTTTTCACCTTTATGAGTAAAAAATATCTGAACCCCAAATCTCTCATTTAAACCCATTTTTCATGAACTCTTTGAAATTAACAATATGAAGATCATCACTCCAAGTGAAAAATAGATAATATATGTGTAAAAAAAAAATACTATGATAACTTTATTTGATGTAGAGGGTAGGCTCACCATCACTTTTGTTAAAGGAATTTTTCAACAACTATAACTCTATTCTACCATACGTGGTCATGGCACTTCCTTCAACATGTAAAGAGATTTCCTTAGTCTATACACTTTCTCTTCTTACCTATGAACCTCATAACTAGGTGGCTTCTCTCCATACACTTCCTCTTTCAATTCTCCATTCAAGAAGGATTATTTCATATCCATTTGATATACCTTCCACTCATGTTGGGAAATTATTGCTAAAATTGTCCTCATGGACTCCATTTCTTGCAGCTAGAGAAAGCATCTCAACTTAATCTCCTCTAGGATATTGTTTGTATCCCTTAAAAACATGCCTTGATTTATGTGTTTCCATCATTCCTTCTACATTTGTTTTGGTCTTATAGACCAAATTTACATATATGACTTTTTGACCCTGTGGAAGACTCATTGATTCCCATGTATCATTCTTTTCTATAATATCTATTTCTTAATCCAATGTGCTATCCATTTTCCTCCTTATCTACATATTCAAAGTTAAGTAGAACACTTACATATGAATATAAAGTAGAAAGAGAATTCAGACATATACTACTTTAACATTAATTTTTCTCATAAAGATATCTTAAACTTTTAATTTTTTTCTTCTCAATCTTTCCAAAGTTGTATTTCATTTGTCACTTGAAATTGAACTTGTAGAATATGGAGTTGTTGTCCCTATATCAAGAATTATTGGTTTTGATGATACATGTTGATCCATATACATGCTCATGAGACCTTGGAAAGTGAGAGAGCTAAGAGTATGCCAACGTGAATATTTTAGTTTCATTACTTAGAATATTAGGTGTATTGTTTTGATTTAATCATAAAAGAATATTATTTGTCACATAGCACATATGATGGGATTTTATGCCTTAATTACCACTTCAATTAGGATATTAAGTGAAGTAAATCCCCATCTAAAAATTCAGGTAGAACTCGACTCCCTGAACATCCTCATGACACATTGGAAAGTGAGGCAAGGTCAGATATATCGAGAAAAAATAGAAATAGTTGTTGATATTTTAAAACTACTTCAACAACAAGAACAAAAGAAAATGTAGAAAATGCCGAGACCTCGCCACGATTTGCACAAGCACGGGACCTCGCCACTGCCACTCACGTCCTCAGCCTCCTCCAAGCAGTTCATGAGCTCCGATACCATGACAGAAAAACGAAGACTCTTCACAAGAGCTTATTATTTCACTACTAAATATCATTATTTACAGATACATACAGCAGAATCAATAATGATCTCCGCTTACTTGAACGTGTCTTGCCGACTCCTGCAGATTCACATTAAACCTGTCGACTCACATTAAAATTGATGACATGGGAACAGTGTGCGGCACCGTTTGCCGCATTCGTGATTAATGTTCTAACAAACCGGGATGTATGCCAGTTTTATTTTTGGTCCCCGATGCGGCCACTGTGAAATAATTCATTGGGAAGCTGAACAAATTGCTGGCTTTCTCAGAGCAAGTACCTAACGGGGGCTTTTTTAGTTTGGCAAATCTACAGCATCTGCCATGGACACACTACCTCGTGACCGTTTGCAATAAGGCTGACCTACTCTCGCGAGAGCCACTACCTCGTGACCGTTTGCAATAAGGCTGACCTACTCTCGTCGCGAGAGCATGTGAGGAGATGGTGGGAAGACATCTCTTCTCGCCCTGCATGGAAGAAAGTTGTACAAAAAATTTCCTATCAGTGGTCTAAGGGAAGAAAAAATTCCCTTAAACCACTGATAGGGCATGTTTTCTACAACTTTCTTCCATGCGGGGCGAGAAGAGATGTCTTCCCACCATATGCTCACATTCCTTGGCGACGATAGTAGGTCACCCTTATTGCAAACGGTTACGAGGTAGTGTGTCCATGGCATATGCTGTAGATCTGCCAAACTAAAAAAAGTCACCTGCTACGTAATTGCTCTGCTAAAGTCTTTCCTCATTGCCGTATTTCACAGTTTTCAAAAGTTTTCATTCCCTAAATAGATTGTATCTAAAAAATAGATATAAGTTGTGTGTAAAAAATAGAGACGTTTTGACATTTTTTAGGTTGTATAACTTTTCACTCCACAAATAGAGTACAGTTTTTCACTCCACCAACAGAGTGCACTTTCCTTGGGATGTAATGAAGAGACAAACAGAGTGCACTTTCAACATTTTATACTCTTCTTCAGTAAATATTTACATGATCAACCAGAGACAAGACAATATCTCTACCCTGTCGAACTTGAGGAAGCTGGAAGATTGGAAAAATGACATGTCGAACTTGTGACTTCGATTGTCATTCGGTGGGGGTGAAACCCTTATTCTTTTATCGGCATTTTGCGTCGGTGTGGCCACAACCAGAAGAGAACATTAACTTGATACTAAATGCTACTTAAAGGGACTATGGCACTGATCCTTCTCTTTGTTAGTGATAAATTAAATACGAGCAAATTCGCTCCAACAGAGATACATTAAGATATGATAGCAACACAAATAATATTAGGAAAATTACAGTGAAAAACATGTGCTAAGAACATATTTATTGTTATAGGTTAGAGAGTGAGTTATTTTCACAAATGAAATATCATGTATTTTAATAGTTTATTTTACATAAACAAAATATTATGAGCAAAATTCAGATCTAGTTTAACTCTAGATTTATTAAATATATGCAAAGAGAATTGATCATTCTCCCCCCTCCTGCTTAGTAGATTCATAGTTAAGATGGATCTAGGCTGGTTTAGATCCCCTAATTCCTCTCCTTATATAGCATGTATTCCACATGAATACCATGGATCAATACCATGAGGATCAATACCATGAGTTTTCATAAACCTGGAGCTCACAAACCAACAGTAACTTGACCAAATCATGTTTACCTCCACTTCCCAACAAAAAATAATAAAGTAAAGAAAATATGATAACATTTTTATTTTAACATGGAGTTATTTTTTATTTATTTTATTTTGACCAAATTAAACGTCTATCACATTACATTACAGCTACCATAGTGCTTCTCGAGGTAATAACTACCTCCGTGAACTTCATTTTGGGATTAACTTGATCCATCTTTATTGAAGTCCACATAAAAATGTTAATGTCTATGGAATACATAGGTAACTAATAACTATATCCACTATTTTCTAGGAGATTGATTGACTCTATCACGAAGTCAATTGTAAGTTAACAATTACCCCTTTGAATTTCATTAGGGGAGATTAAAGTGGTTCATCTTTGTTGAAGTTCACATAAAAAAATTACTTTAACATAGAGATATTTTTATTTTATTTAGCGCCTCTAGAGGTAATAAGTAACTACCCGTTGAACTTCATTTGGGTGGATTAACTTAGTCCATTTTGTTGAAGTCCACATAAAAACATTAATTGACTCTATCACCAAGTCAATTATAGGCTAACACTCCTAACACTTACCCCTTAAACTTCTCTAGGAGAGATTAACTTGGTCCATCTTTCTTGAAGTCCAAATAAAATGATATAAACTCATATGTATTGTTAGTTTAATATTGCGTTTTTTCAATTCTTTAACTTTTGTAAAATGGATCAAATGCAAACATTAATCTTAATTTTAAGTCTATATTAAATTTTAGGTATTAGATCTATGACAATGTGTATTTCAATTATTATAAATATATTTTATAATAGTTATTTTTACAAAATCAGTTTATAATATTTTTTTTCTAATTAATACTACCTAATTACCCACGGGGAAGAATTTGAACCGGTGACCTATCGCAAGGAATGCCTTAACAGTGCACCCATTCATCGTCAATCCAAAGCCTGGTGGGTTTTAATAATTTATTTTTAATAAAATTCAAAATATAAATTTAATTTTACAGTAAAAAATAGACCACTCAAACTTTTAGCATAGCTTAATTTTTTCCCCTAAAATTTAGAATTCATATTTTTTCACCGAAAACTACACTAACAAAAAATATGTAATAATTTACTCTAAACCTTATAGGCAAAAAGATAATAATTTATAATCATATATTATAACAAATATTAAATTATTACTCATTTACAATATATATAGTTAAACTATAATCCTACTTAAATCAAAAAACGAAAAATTATTAAAATAATTAATTATTTTTTATATATCATTAAATTTATATATCAAATCTCCGCGCGGGTTGGAAGAACGCAGAAAAGTACGTCAGAGGACCGTGGGCAGTGGTATGGTGCAAGTCCTTCAGCGAGCCAAATCCAGTAAGTGGCGTTTTCCAAGTCGGAGCAATTTAGGAGTCATTTAGGTTATAAATTTAGGGAGTTGTTTATAATGCAATTTTTTGGAGATTCGGTGACGGAATGCAGTGGAAGAAATTGAGCTTAAATCTTGATTTGTTGCAGTTAAAATGGTTTTTTAACTGTATATTTGGATTTAGCACCGTGAAAAACGCCTGGAACGTTTTGGTTGTGCAAAAAATAGCCATCAAACTTATGATTCCAATAAATTACTACCGAATTTTAGCCGGAAAAACCCACCTGAAAGGCTTTAAAAAAGTCTCATTATAGACAACTTCTAAATTCAGAAATAAGATAGATATTTTTTAATTTTAATAAAATTTGGTATATATATATATAATATATATTTAATAATATGGGTAATTTTTTAATATATTTATAATTTTTATAATTTTATTTTAATAAAAAATAATAATATTATTAAATTACAAAATATAAAAAAGTTAAATATAAATATTAAATTTTTAATATCAATATTTTAGTTTCTATAATGAATTAAAAGCACATTATAAAATATTTGAACAAGAATTTTTAAGTTATCCAAAAATAAAAGAATGTTATAAATTTTTATTGATCTCATTTTAAAATGACGATGATGATGGTGGTTAAAGTCCACTAAGACCAAAATTTGGTGTATAGGACCTAAAGAAACGAATTATTTAGTTTGATTTAAGATTTTATTCCTATGCTCAAAAAGCTTGGAGAGAAGCCTCCGGAGCTCAATGTAATTTTGACAAGGTAAAAGGCTTGGAAGGTAAATATTGCAACAAAGATTTTGAAACTAAGATCTAATGTAGTTGTGCATGGGGCACTCTAAGAGGAAGTGATTTTCATCCTCGATGTTCATATTCTCACAGAGATGTCTTTCCATCCATGGTGTTTTAGGAACTACCCAACGACCCATTTCACTATGGAGCTCAAGAGAGTTCGTTCTAATTTTCTTCTTTGAGCTAGTTAAAACAGAGAGATACTTTTGATCTTCTAGGGTGGGCTTGATGACTTCATTATAATATCTTAATTTTCTTTTAGTTTCTAAATCTTTCTCACACCACATTTTTTCTTTGAACTTAGAAGTAACAATATTTTTAACGTTATTAATGTTTTCCAATGCAACATTCTCCTCGATCTCCCAATGCTTTAACGAGACCCCGGTGTCTTTATACCAAACTCGTTTGAGCCTTAGGTGGTTTTCACTGGAATTTAAAGCTAGCTTAGGAAATCTATGGTCTTCTATATTATTGAGTTTGTGCTTGTACAACAAAAGGGGGAAAAACCACTTCTATAAGGAAAATAGGATAGGGTGTGTTGCTTTTAATGTTGAAGTTATACGTTATAAAACACTTCTGGATTTGCTTAATTTTTCTCTAAGATTCTCTAGAGATTCTACAACCCCAAACCTCACATCCATATAAGATAATCAGAATGAATAAAGTTTCAAAGAGGAACTTCTTTATATCCCACATTATGAGGTTTTCCATTTCATAATTATTTTCAAGACCAAAATAAGTTTTCCACCCCCCATTAATCCTTTTCTCAATGCTATAGTTCGAGTTGAGCTTGTGATGAATATCAATTCCTAGGTACTTATAGGAAGACACTTCCTCCAAGTTACTATTGCGATACATAAAATTAGCGTAAGTGTCCTTCCTGGATTTGATAATCATAACTTTTGTTTTCTGAGTATTAACAATCATACCCATGGTAGAGCAGAAATCCTTAAGAAGTATAAGTTGCTTATCAAGATCAGATGGGCACCTTGCTAGAAGAACAATATCATCAACGTAGAGAAGAAGCATGATCCTAGCTAAGATCATGCCAGCACATCTTGCTTCCTCTAAACAACCTTCTAGTTGTTGATGTAAATGCCAAATAGGGTAGGGGAGAGGGGGAAACCTTGTTTAACTCCGATATTACACTTAATATCTTTCGACCACCCATCATTGCTCTATAACTTGGCAATTACATTCTAGTATAACCTTATAGTGGCATCTCTCAACTCAAAAGGAA
>APFE031407936.1:0-34570 GCA_000404065.3 Pinus taeda
CCAATTCCTTCTTTATGGATGCAATGTAGCTTTCATTGTTCCCTATCATTAAAAGATCATCTACATATACCACAATATATACAATTGTTTTACCAACTTTCTTGAAAAATAAAGTTGCATCATCAAGATCAAAATGATTGAAATTGAGTTTCAGAAGATGCTCAATTAGTTTTTCATACCAGGTTCGCGGTGCTTGTTTGAGGCCATACAAGGACTTCACAAGTTTGTATACTTTATGTTCATGTCATTTCACAGCAAATCCTTCAGGCTGTGACATAAAAACATTCTCTTTTATATCTCCATTCAAGAAAGAAGTTTTTACATCCATTGGATGGACTTTCCAACCGTTTTGAGCTGCTAGTGCAAAGAGTGTCTGGATGGTAGCCCATTTCGCTGTGGGGGAAAAGTCTCCTCATAATCGACCCCTTTCTTCTGTGTAAAACCTTTTGCCACAAGCCTAGCTTTGTGCTTATCATGTCAGCCATCAACTTTGTACTTGTTCTTGTAGACCCACTTGCAACCAATTGGTTTGGTTCCAAATGGAGGATCAACCAGCTTCCAAGTGACGTTCTTTATGAGGGAATCATACTCCTTTTGCATTTCTTCTTTCCATTCATCATGAAAAGCAGCTTCTTTAAAGGAAGTTGGTTCAAAATCTGTAGACAAGTTCAATTCACAATCATAAGAAACATCCATATCAACAGGTGAATTAGAGTCATCTACATCACCTCCATTTTGTCGATTTGCATTTCTGGTTCCTGTTTTCCAATTTCATCGGGATGAACACTTTCAAGTGTCTTTGTCAGCCACTTTGGGAGACCTTTCTGAGATGGTTCAGGCTGCTCTGTTGATTGTGTTGGGACTAAATCAAGATTGAGTCTCCCAATTCTATCAATTACATCACTTAAAGAATCATCCATTGTTGGAGTTTCATGCGGGGCAGAGTGTTCTTCATAAGAAGATTCCACATGTTGATCTAGTATAGGAATCCCCCCTTCAAGACGTGGAATCTAATTATCCAATTCTTGAAATGATTTTGGTTTTGCGAATCTATCAAAGCGATCAAGTTGTCGCTCAACAACATTATCAGTTTTGGATGATTCAAGAAAAATTACATCTCTAGATACAACTAACTTTTTATTTACTTCATCATAGAGGCGGTATGCTGTGAAGGTGTTTGAGTACCCCAGGAAGATACACTTATGACTTCTATCACCAAGTTTGTTTCTATGTACCTTTGGTATCAAAGCATAACAGGTGGAACCAAAGACCCTGAGATGTTTTACCGAAGGAACATGTCCATACTACATTCCATAAGGAGTCTTGTTTCTTATAGCATTAGATGGAAATCTATTCTTTATATATGCAGCACATAGAACAACATCAGCCCAAAACATTATCTTTACATTTTTTAAGAAAAGCATGGATCGTACCATATTCAAGATTTTTCTATTCATTCTTTCAGCTACACCATTCTGTTGGGGATTATAAGGCACAGTTGTTTGATGTTTGATCCCATGTTGGTGAAGATAGTTTTCAAATTCATTTGATGTGTATTCTTTTCCATTATCAGTGCAAATAGACCCAATATGAGATTGTGCATCATTTTCAATCCATTTATTAAAATTATTGAATGTTTGAAAAGCATCAGATTTGTTCTTCAATAAATAAACCCATCACATTATGGTGTAGTCATCAATAAACGTCATGATATATTTATTTCCATTTGCAGAAGGAACAAGCATTGGACCACATAAATCTGAAGGAATGAGTTCAAGTTTCATATGTGCTCTTGAATGTGAATCATGAAAAGATTGTTTTCTATGCTTTCCTAGAATTCAAGCATCACATTGCTTATGTTTTCTAGGAATTGTAGGCAAACCAGCAACACCATTTTTCTTCAATAAGCAGAGACTGGCATAGTTCAAATGTCCAAATATAGCATGCCATAATAAACTTGATGGAAGTGTACCTTCTTCATGATGAGCATTGTATGAGAAATTTTGTGCATGAGCAGGGGTCCCTTGCAGTTTGAGAAGCCTTTCTTCTTCTATTGCCCTCATGAAAAGTGAGTGGTCAGATGCTTTTCTTATCTCAAGCTTGCCATCAAACATATGAATGGAATGACCTTGCTGATGGATGTGGACTAAGGACAGCAAGTTTCTCTTGAGCTGTGGGAGATATAGAACATGATCCAGAAGAACGTCTGGAAGACCAGGCAGTTTAAGCCTGATTGTGCCAAGCCTTGATGGCTTGATTTTTGATTGATTTGTAAAGTATACTGCTCCATCAACATTGTCAGTGAAATCCTCAAAAAAATATTTTCTATGAGTCATGTGGCAGGTTGCTCCTGAATCAAGCAACCAATCATTTTTCCAGGAAGCAAGTGAAGCATTAAATAAATCTTCATATACTCCAATATTACATTGTGCCACAACATAGTAAGTTGATTCAGGTGCTTTACCTTTGTGTGTATCATCAGTTTTTCCTTTCTGTTGGCTTCTTTGCTGCTCAATTTTGTCCCATGGTAGCTTGTAGTGCAAATCTGCCTTTATTTCTTGAGGGTGTCTGTCCCCCTTGTCTCTGAAATATCTTCCTCTTCCTCTTGAATGCATACTGTACAAAAAATACTTCTGCTGATAGAAAAAATACTTTTGCCAATATACAGTAAAAAATGTACTCAAAAGGGCATTCTCAAAGGGCATTATCATCCACAAAAACTTCTAACACAAGGTTTTCATGTACCCATTGAATCACGACCATCACAACTTCAATACATAGAGAAAAAATGACCTTCAAAACGTACACGGCTAACAATAAAAAATCAATGCATACACAACAAAAGAGCTTCAACGCATCATGGACTTTTTACCTCCACCAAACATTCTACCATATCAATATAGGATTATATAATAAAATGTTACTAAATGTTGTGTTGCTTTCACAATGTTAATACCTTATTTTCTCTGATACCATGTCAAGCCAGGGTTCAAATGTCATCTTTCAAACGCCCCTACTATGTCAATGGAACAAACACCCGTGGAGGTGCAAAGGAGCCGAAGAATCACTGATAGGATTGACTCCAAGGTTGTGTAGAGACTTGAAGTTCCACAGACGATGCCAAGAGGAGCACCTTACACATTACACAGTAGGTGATATCAGCTCCCTTACCACTTGCACATTACAGAACCAAACGAAATGCTTCGATTCAGTGAAATGCCTAGCTTATTCGATTCAATGACCTTTTCGTGCAGTGCAATTTACTGCTTCAGTCCTCCCTAGAAAAATCAAATGACTCTTTCGACCATTAGGTCCTCCAATATAAGGTGTATGCAGTGTCAATATAATTGGACAATAGCATGTGAACAACGGTTCAATGCACATAAGAATTGAATGCAGGCATACCATTCAACGCAGTCCTTGAAATATTTTTCAACGTATATCACGGCCATTTAAACGCCTTCACAGTCTCAGAATTTAGAACGCAGATAAATGCAGAACACTCCTCCAAAGATAAATTCATAGAAAAGCACACGATCATTTTTACGTCAACGCAGAATTTTACAAGCCAAGCTCCCATAAACTTTCACAGCACAACAGAACAAGAAAACTAGTGCTTAGCAGCAATGTATACCATGTCAATCACGTATATCAGATCCAAAACATGACCACGCATATGCATATTAGGTTTATGTTGCAACATGACAATGTTCCATCTTCTCACAATAAAAAACACAGTAGCGTTCTGTCAGCCAACATTAAAAAATACCGGAGCATTTATTCGAAGTTGTAAAGATTACCAAAAATGTGATAGTGTCCAACATCTAGCGTTCAATTGTGTGTGCGGAATAGGCCACCAGAGAGCAGAGGAACATTTCAGGCTACCACCTAATACGTGGAGCAAGCTACTAGGACAACACTAATAATTATCATGAAACGCTAGGGCAGTGAGGACAGTATGGAGGAGCAACATTGGCAGTGTCAGGCAGAGGAGTGTTTGCAATGTCAGGTGTAGGTCTATATAAAAATAATATAGCAGACAGGCAGAGGAGTTACAAGGAGCATGAGAGCTAAAAAGGAGCTGGCTCTGATACCATGTCAGGCTAGGCAGTAACGGCATTAAGCAAAAAAGTGATTCGTATATTCATTCAATCAGGTAGGTCTGTTATATACATGAGGGAGAAACTGTTCAGTTCATCTCCCGATGACTGTTCACATTTCTCATTTATTTATTTACATATATTTACCCAATCACAAGGATTAGGTGTCAATCATCGACCACCGGTTGAGGTAGGCCTCCAACTTTAACTGTTTAAGGAAAGCTATTGTTGATCTGTTCTTGTTTGTGACTAGACTCACTCTAGGGCTAGAGGGGTTGCCTCTCTCCGCACAGGGAACACTTTCCTACATCACAGGGACTGTAAACAAATACCATGGGACTGACAACAAATACAACAGAGAAATGGTTGTTCGCAATGGCGATTTGCCTTGGATTCAATGGTTCCTTGTAATTTGAGGTGTAGAGTTATGAAAATTTATGATGCAGAGGTAAGTTTTTATGTTTTTTTTTTTTAATGGTTTAAACTATTGCAAACTAAATAATGAGTACTTTACCCTTTCCAATTCTAGTTTTCTCTTCTAATGGATGAGTAGAATGCAGAGAAGAGAAGGGTTTTACTTAAATAACCTAAAGAGGGTTTTTACTTAATTAACCTTAGTATGAGTAATTTAATATATTACTACATGTAGATAAAGATTATATATTCCTCTTGGTAGAGAAAATAGGGTTTTTACTTGAATAACCTAAAGGGGGCTTTTACTTAAATAACCTTAGTATGGGTAATTTAATAAATTACTACATGTAGATAAAGATTATATATTCCTCTTGGTAAAGAAAATATATTACTGCATATAGATAAAGATTGATTTTTACATATTTTTCTTGGTTAAGAAAATATATTACTACATGTAAACAAATATTGTGATCATATCTTTTTTTCTTGGTAAAGAAAATAGATTGCGTAGATCAAGATTGTGATCATATATTTTTCCTCGTAAGGAAAATATATTACTGCATGTAGATAAATATTGATTATTATATATATTTCCTGATAAAGAAAATATATTACTGTATGTAGATAAAGATTGTTATTATATATTTTTCTTGGTAGAGAAAATATATTACTACATGCAGCTAAAGATTGTTATTACTATGTATAGAAAAAGATGGTTATTATATATATTTGCAACATTAAAAGATAAGTAACATTTATTGTCTTTATATAACATGCATATGTCTTTTATGTAAGAAAAGAAAGGATGAATTCTCTTTTCTTAAAAATGGATTTTGTAGTCATTTTCCTGGAAGTGAATATAGATTAAAGAGGGTAATTTGTGAAATATTTTCATGGGTAAGAGAGTTCTCTTGAAAAACAATACTTTATGAGAAAATATAATAACCTATGCATAGATACAATGCACAAAGATAATATAAGTCATAGGAATCTTCTTTGGAAAAGATATATCTTTTTATGCATGAAAGATAAGTTAATTGTGTTAATTCCTTTGTAAGAGTTTGCAAAAGTTACATGTTTTGGTGAGTAAAAAGGTAAAGGATTTGTCTATTGCATATTGGATAGTTTGATTTAATTGCATGGTTTAGTTCATAAAGGGTTACCATTATTTTTATCTTAGTTCTTATGCCCAAAGGAAAGGTGAATGTGATACTTCCATGGAAAAAAATGCATAATAACTTTGTACATAAATGATAGAGAAACAATGTTGGGTTCTTGAAAAATAACTATGTGAAAAAAACACATATGCAAAAGGATAGAAACAATAGTTTATTACATGTATGAAGATATAACTATTGTGTTATATATTTTAAGGAGAAACATGGATTTGAAGAACTATTGGGTGAGATCTTTTAAACAGAAATATGCATTAGTGTGAATAAGTATTGTGGAAAGTAAAACAAGTATTTACTTGAATAAATGTATGAGTTAATTATTATGACATGCTTGATAGTTATTTTTGTATACATGCACAACGTTGTTAGAAGAAGCATGTTGTGATATTATCTTTACAACTCATGCACATGAGTAGATGTTAAAAGATCACTTTTAGAGACTGATTATTGATTGATTAATATTGTATCTCATCTTGTTGCCAAAGCTTGTTGACGACAACAATGACAGGAAACGATGGCAGATTGTGCCAAAGAAAAAATGATGTTTAACATTGTGGTAGATAAAGAACTAAAAGTCCATGCTCATGAGTACAAGTTGCAGGATCGTACATTGATAGAAAAATCATGCCACAAGGATGTAGAGAGTGGTGATATGTAGGTAAATGGTTTCATGAAAAATGTAAAAGCTTTTAGCTAGTTATGTGACATTTTAATGATATTTCATTGTAATATTTTATAACAATGGATAAAGGAACATTTGAAGAGGCCTAATCAATTCCTCTGATGTGATAAAGCTAATCGGCAATTGGCGATCAACACTCGGCAGGAATCACATGATAAAGGGATAAAGCCCGTGCCAACTCCTGACTACTATCTATTAATTAGGCGCACATCTCGAAAAGCAAATATATTAAAGGAAGTTTGCATGCATTATATTGTATCACTTTTCGGTGATTGGAAATATTTAAAGCAAGTCTTAAACGCCTTCCCTTTGACACTCCCGATCGCCGATCAACAATTGATTGTTGATCGTCGATCATTAAAATCTAAGGCATGCTTGAAACAATAATTTGGCATATGGGTGACGTGGTGGACATTTATGATGATATTTACCACAATTGAGCATTTAAACCACTATTCAATATTGTAGTTAAGGATGGATCTTTCAAAGGATTTCATCCATGGTAATCCTTAACTATATTGTATTTTATGCCAATCAACGTAATTCTATGCATTATAATATTGGCTTGCAACAACATTTTCTCTGTATCACTGTTTGCAACTGTTTGCGCAGAATTCTTCTGAAACCAAAGAACTAGAGAAAATGGGTAAGAAATCAAAGAAGTCTGCAGCAGTGACCCCTACAGCAGCAACCCCCACAACAAAGACTCATCCAGTCAAAGATACCAGACCAAGCAAGAAAGGATTAATCTCAAATACAACATGCCTTGGTCTAGGAAACATGAGCTGGGAGAGAATTTACAATCTGATAGAAGCCGAAGACCCTAAGGAATTATCAGAGGAAGCCACAGGCGATTCTACTAACAAATCAAAAGGGACTCTTAAAGAATTAACTTGTTCTTATCTACACAGAATAGCAGTGTGAGATAAATCCTACCATATATGGACGTAGTGAGATGGGTGGTGGAGAAAATACGAGTCACGGACATAACCTTTTGCACGGTTGATGGGAGGATATTTGGCTCTTTTAGCCTGAGGATCTCATGAAAATGTACCACTTACCTCGACGTGAGAAGCGATACAACAAGGTGTTATTGGAGGTGTTCGCAAAGGAGAATGATTCAGAGTCAGCCCTGATAAAGAAATGGCGACATTTTCCCAAAAAGCACAAGCACGAGTCATCAGGTAAGTACTTTGTTGACTCTTTGGCTTCCCCTTATTGTTATGCTGGGGCTATGATGTGTAGGATGTGGGGAATAAATGATTTGGCAAAATTCACCATAGAAATGGTACCCCTATTGGACGCTGGAATCAATGGTTATGTAATGGATTGGGCTAACATATTGTCCAATAAACTAGCTACAACAATTTTAGAGTACAAAACAAATGTGCATAAAACTTCCTGGATTATTCCCCCGTTCTATTACAATGCTTATATTATGGATACTATTTGCTTTAATTTGGAATATCCAATACTTGGGTGGAAATGGAGTCCTTAAGGCCCGAATCCAACCCACATTTACCACCAATAGTTACGGAAGGCAAATTACAAAAATCATTTGTATAAAATTTGCAATGGTTTTATTCTCCCTATATATTATTCTATTTTTAATAAACCTGCTCCAAGGATATCCCCGGAAGTAGAAGTTGATTTAAAAGTAGTAGGCAATTGATTCAGGGAGGAGAAATTTACTTACATAAGGCTTTTTGGTAGCCTTACTAAACCCCATGTTCTTCCCTTGTATGTGCCTGATAAATTGTTAGCTCGGGAGTTGGCCTACCAAATAATAGTAGAAGGGACATCTAGGACCCTTAAGGATTCAAAGAAGCATATTTGGCCAAACTTCCCTTTACGGTGTGGAATTTTCACTCTGCATGACTACAACCATGCAGAGAAGGAGACAAAAAATATACTAATGTTGAATCTGTCCACAATTCCTAACATGCAATATGATCCAAGACAGGTTGCTTATAATGTCATGTCTCAAGCCAAACTTCCTAAGTTTGATCATAAATCCGATGAATTAGATGATATATTTTCCTCAGCTGAATCATTATTTCAAGTTAAAACATTAGCCATGATGTGGTATAAAGATGAAGGAATGGAAACATTTAATATTCTTAGAGACCAGAGGTTGTGAACTCTGCCTCTAGACCTATTAGCCATAACCTCGATAGTCCAATCAATCGAACATGAACAACAAGCTATTGATAAAGCTCCTGCAGTAGAACAAATTCCTGAGAAAGAAAAAACACCAAAGCAGGAGCAAGAACAAGAAAAGGGTGGTGAACTTATTGATTCATACGTTCATATTGATCCCAAACTACTCAAAGAATGGCAACAGTTTGACTCAATTATCAACATACTAAGACCTTGTAGGGATTCAGTACTCCTAAAGTAACAACTAGATAGAAGACAACAACTAATATAGTTCCATCTAAAGGAACTAGTGGCCCACCCATGACTCAGATAGATGTTGAAATAATTCCAGAAAGCCCTTCCATTGAGATTGTTCTGCGAGTAGAAGAAATACCACCCTTAGATGTCTTCTACAACCCTAAGCATAGGGCTGTAATAAAAAGATAGAGGAAAAGATAAAATTTGGTCAATCTTCTCTTTTACCTACACAGATGGAGGTAACTAATGTGGTATGGAGAGAGGAAGTCAACCTTTTCGAGGATCTTACTAAGCTCTATCGTTATGCTGGGGCATATACAATAGGTACTATGGATAAGGCATAAAAAGTCATAAATTTTCTTAAAGAAAAGGATCAAGCAATCATCTCACTAGAGATACAGGTACAGGAAAAACAACAGAGGATAGAGTAGTTAGAACAATAGTTAACAGCATAGAAGCAATCAAACAAGCAAATAAATGAGCAATTGCTCAAAGAGAAATAGAGGATAGACCAACATGCAGTTCAAAAGCAGAAAGAGTTGTCTCAAGCATTGAACAAGCTAAAGGAAATGAATGAATAGTTGAGCAAATCGAAAGATGAACAAATTGCTAAATTGTCATTATAGATAGAAAGGTTCAAGGAATTTCCTAAGATGGAGGAATTCAAATCAGAGGCTCTCCAAATAACCAAAGCATTATCTACTTAATTGAACTTGCTATGTAATAATATTTCTCTTGTTCCTCCCTTCTTTGAGATTTCTTCTTCCATGATTGATAAGTTGGTTGACGACAGGCAAACGTTGGAGCAAGCAGATGAGACACTAACACAATTTCTTTCATAGCAAGAAACCAAGGAAGGGAAATCCGCAAATCTACCTCAAATTCTGGAATCACACAAGGAAATTTTTTTCCTTGAATGGCAAACTCAATTAATGAAGGCAGAAAGGGCAACATCGAGATTTAGATCAGCAACTGGTAATTTAGTGGAATTAAATAATAATACTCTTTATTTGTCAAATTTAATTTCAGAATGTACCTGAGGAAAATTACCATTAGTCAAAGCATTGGAGCAGACATGGAAGCAGGAGCTGGAAAAGAGGTAGGGATTAATCGCAGGCATCCAAACATTGACATGGGAAACCTTTTGATTCTTCCTTGTGAAACCATACAGTCAAAGGACAACAATCAAATTCCTAACCGATGTAATCGGTCACATGATTCCTGAAATTACTGATGCCACCTATACTGCCCAGCTGCATTCGCATATGAGTCATCCTCCAGAGCTACAGCCAATGCTCGCCATATGTCAACTCAAGCCAAAATATAGTCAGCGGAAATAATGAACCATCCTTACCGACTGCAAGCATATCTATTTTGGGAAGATTTTCATGTATTTGTGATTCGGTTACACCAGCTCACAGCATTTTTATTTCATAGTTGGTTAGTTTAGATAGTATTTATAGACCCTTTCATGTTTTTAGAAAGGGTCCTGAAAATTTTGTATGAAGACTTAGATTGGAAGTTGCACTATTGTGCTTCCAATACGTAATTTTTTATGAAACTGGACATGCATTCTGAGCTTTTAATGAAGAGTACTTTTGTCTGATATGCACTACTGCTTCCTATAAGAGTATTTCTAACTTAGAGAGCTGGATCCAAATGCAAATTCATGTTGGGAGGATTCGAACACATATGGTACTATTATCTATGTTTTGCTTCGTTCTTTTATGTGAACTAGCATTCATTCATTTTTTCTATTGTTGATGTATGCATAAAGTTCTCACAACAATCTCTTTTACTTATCACTATTGAATGTACAAGAATTGTTATCTTTCATCTATATATGCATCAACGATATATAAAATCTTTTCAATAATGTTTTAATGATTACATTGTTCAACTATATGAACAAAGTAATTATCATATGAATGAATATTCTTGTTTAAAAGTAAAGTCATCTACATGCTTATTTTTCAATGAGAACCATTAAGAGTTGCACTAAAATAGAAATTTCCCGAGATAGATTAGTATTTTATTTTAGAATAATTATTTCATCCTTTTCCATTAGATATAAGTAAATTAGATATTTATCCATCCCATTCATAAATCATTGGGAAATTGTTCCCATTATATCCAGTTGGATCCACCACACCAAACAGAAAAGGAGTTGCCTTTAAGGTCCTGATCAGGTGGTTTTCCCCGATGTTGATGTAACGATTTTTGAGCCATCAACATTTTTGGCGCTAGAAAGAGGGCATGAACTATGAATGTCGAGTGAATCCAAATCTACAACCCATTCTGAGAGTAAATCTCCCTCCACCTCACCTCCGACTTCTGCCTTGCAGGCTGGAACCCCAGTTTCCAAGCAAGAAGTAGAAGAGTCAATGACCACTGCTCAACCCAAAAATATCTCAAAACATTAACTCCAAACTTTCTTGAAGTACAGTCTCTTATCCATAAACTTTAATGATTCTCAATATCTCCACAGAAATCTGAGGTATCTCAAGGCAGTGTAACTTCGCAATTCATTCCTTCTCACCCTTTCACTAGACTTGAGAGTGAAAAGCTTGGTATTGAGCCCACTAAGTTACCTTTGCCTAAAAGGAAATGGACAAGGAAAACAACTGAAGGATCTGATAATGAAACTTTCTCGTCATCATCATCCATTTCAGCTTCTCCTATGCAAAGTCAACCATCCACTCCTCCACTCCAGATTGTTGTTCAATATGGAACTGGAACTTCAACATCTGTTTCTCAACTTCGTCAAACTACAATATCTTCTGCTTCCCAATCATCTGGAACTTCATCGGCACTGTCATTTAGTAGTAATTCGACAATGGAAGAAAATCCATGGAATAATCATGGTGCGGTCACTATGCCTGCACCATTACACCCATTGCCAACTCATCTTGAAAAATGGTTGCATAAATTTAATCCAGATGTTGGCATATAGGTAGATGAGCATATTAAAAAATTTATGTTGTCAATCAATTTAAAAGGAATTACAGAGGAAGATGTGGTTGTTAGGCTTTTCCCTTATACCTTATAAGGATCAACTGGGTCTTAGTACTTTTCCCTGCCATCAAGATCCATTACCAGTTGGAACATTTTCCAAGAACAAGTCTTGACTAAATATGGTGATGACAGATCTCTAGCAACATTAATTAATAATCTTTCAAATACTAGGATAGAGTCTAAAGAACCTATAAAAGAGTTCAATTCACGGTTCAATAAACTCTTGAATAAGATTTTGACTGCCTCTAAACCTAGTGAGCAAGTTAGAAGCAAATGGTATATAACAGCTCTACCCTCAAATATAGCTATCTTTGTAGATAGAGCTGCAAAACCAATTCTTGCAGAAAATATGAAAGAAGCACTTGCTATAGAGAAACACATCATTGCCTTCGAAAAGAAAGCTGCTCTTGAAGATAGAAAATAAAAAAAGGTCTCCTCCAAAGATGATTCAAAAAAGAAAGTGGCTAAATATCCCTACGATATGGAAGGTCTCCAAGTTCTGAAAACTATGTCAAATGAAATGATAGAAATCAAGAAGCAAGTAGATGAGACTTCAACAAAAAGGCCATTTAGAAACTTTAAGAAACCTGAATCAAAGCCTCCAAATGTTATATCCAATGCAAACTCAGATCCCAAAGAAGAAGAAGAGATAGTCTTATCATCTGAAGAAATTGAAGAAGAAGTAACTGTTGAATGTCATGGGATGTGGGACTTTATTTTGCCTAATTCTGATATAGAAAATGAATAGGAAGCTTTCCTTGTAACTACCAGGAGTAAAGGTACTCCTAAACCTGTTCAAATAACTTAGAAGAAAAGGAATGTACGTACCACTACTAAAGAAAAAATTTCCACAAAGAAGTCTACGACAGTACCTTCTGAAAATCAGCCATCAGCCTCAATTCGACCTTCAACATCTAAAACATTAGTAGTTACAAAATCTATGGATTACAACATTAATGAAGGCATGAAGAAAACAAAGGAAAATATCACAATGTTTGAGCTTAGTAAACTCAAACATCAACAAAAATTGTTGCTTAAGGAGTTAGATGCAATACCTTCTTCTCCTCTTCCAAATGTTGTACTATCCAAAGCTGCTAATGAAACAGGTAAACCACCTCCTGGTAGGGTAGAAGCTACTGATGTTGTTTTAATTGGAGATAGATCAAATTCTCATACTCCTCGTTTTCTCTTGACCTACGAAATTTATAATAGAAATCTGCACAATTGCTTGATAGACTGAGGGGCTTCTTTAAATATAATACCGCCCTTAGTTTTTTCTAAACTAAATATTGAATCCCAAAACTCTGCAATTCATATTGTCCAGTTGGATAGAACTAAGGTCCAAGTATTAGGAGAAATTAATTTAGTTACCACCAGGTTATCAGCTGACCCAAGAGTTTGTAAGAAGAGCTTCGGCATAAATCACATGAAAAAGACCTTTGTCGACACGTTTCGAACCAACTGGTGTGGTTCATCGTCAGGACAAGTGAAGAAACATATCTGGCCTAGCATGTTAAATAGACTGAGCAGAGACTCCAACGGCTACATAACGGCTAATTTGGACTATAAGGCCAGGTCAAAATTATATTAATAAATTTAATATTATTTTTTATTTTAATAATCTTAAGACATCAAGGAGGTGGGATCTCTCTCTATCCAGGCTCTCATTATCCTTGGTTCTAATTTGGTTTATTGTATTGCATTTATACTTTTGTATTATTATTACAACTATTTCTAGTTTATTTTATTTAGTTATTTTCTTAGCAAATCATCTCTCTAAATTAACGATAAAAAGTATGGTATATCTTGATATCTCTCTTTTCGTAAAACATTTTTACATTAATATTCTAATAGAAATAATATATATCTATCTATCTATGTATCTATATATATATATATATAATAATAATCTCATTAAATAAATTAAATTATTTAATAACATCCTATTAACTTTTAGTTTTTTCTCAATAATTAGGACAATTAATAAATACAAATTAACTTTACTTTTTAAAATAATCATCATGATTATTAATTCTCTTTGTTTACCTTAACAAACTAATTTATAGATATGTTTAGTAAATAAATTAATAGATTAATAATTTAAGGCTTTAAACTTGCCATTAAATAATATATTTACGCCGTAAGGCATTCCCTCTGAGAAAGACATCCCTAAAATGTGACATGTGTGATCTTGAGCCATTGATTTTGTGTTAGACGATTGGGATGTTTTCAACCATTGGATCTGGCTATGGACTATGAAAGGCTAGGCCTCCTCGATGAGACTATTGGCAATGCCTCCTCGCCACGAGACTATTGACAATAACTGAAACGACAAGGGCCGCACTAAACGTGTCTTCGCTACATGAGACTATTACCAATGACTGAAACGACAAGGGCCGCACTAAACGTGTCTTCACTGCATGAGGGCCGCGTAGCCTTGTGCTTCCTACCAGATGTTTATATAGGCATACAATCTGGCGTAAATACTCAAAGATTTTCATCCGAGGTTCAACAGAGAATTGTAGCGTCTACAACAGAAATAAAAAAACGCTCTGCGGTATGAACTCAGTGTTCTTGCTTGCTTCTAATATTCAGTGTTCTTGCTTGCTTCTAATATTCAGTTCTATCAGCGCACGGCAGGGTTAGGGTTTACTGCAGGGTTAGGGTTTATTTGTAGTTTAGAACTCATGTGTTCTCCCAGCCTCTTGACAAGAGGTCTATCTC
Organism: Pinus taeda; assembly: GCA_000404065.3. NCBI lineage: Eukaryota > Viridiplantae > Streptophyta > Pinopsida > Pinales > Pinaceae > Pinus > Pinus taeda. The sequence continues at coordinate 14,508 of APFE031407936.1, forward strand.
TCCAATTCCAGGCATCGGGGTCCCCCTTTGTCCTTAGCGGGAATCTCATCATCCACAGTGAGGGTTTTTTTTTTCTTAAATTTCGTTCGTATGGGTTTTTAAGTCTTGTAAGCCACGTAAATTAGAATGATTAGCCTGGGATCATTAATTGAGTTCCTGTTGGCCGAGTTGTGGTTTATATTGACGATGCTGCATTAGTTTGCTCTGCAAGTGGTTCTAGGTAGGCTTTGTGTTTAATAAAAGGACCTCCTGAACTTAGTATAGGGTTTCAAAATTTAAGAGTAGTTTCCCATTATAATATGACTACAACCATAAATACATAAAATAATTATTTTTGACATGTACACATGAAAGTTTTGTCCATCCTGTGATGGCTAGATTATGTTGCTACTGCACATTGTTGTCTTTCTATCGAACCTATTGGTATGCAAATTTCTTGGAAGGACTGGTCAATTGGAAAAAATAGCCGAGGGAGTTCAGCCCTTGCTTTTGTTGTCGAAGTTTTGGATCGTTGAGGGGTTTAAGATTGCAGTTTTGAGAACCAAGTAAAATCGTTGCATCTCAAATCTGAATGTCAAACTGAAATGTTGCGTTTCACAGTTTCAAATATATGAGAACCAAATTGATATAATTTTCACAGCTTCAAATATGAGAGCCAAACTGAAATGTTGCATGTCACAGTTAATGATATAATTATGAGAGCCAAACAGAAATGTTGCATGTTACAGTTAATGATATAATTTTGCTAATGAAAGAGTGCATGCCTCAATAACGAAATATCCAAACTCAATACGATCACTGTGCATGTCTAACTACTCACAGCGCGGTCACGAAAATTGTATCAATCTTCTTCTATTTATATTGCCTCTATGTAGTTCTTTAAATTAACGTATTTGTAATGTCTGTTTAAATTTTAAATAAAGGTAGACGGTGTATGGTGAGATCTGTATACCATATACCATTCGAAATTTCTCCTGTTGAATACAAGTGAATGTTCGAAACAATAAGTGATTCTGAATAGGAATAAGCCCCGTTTAGATAAAATCGGCACTGTATGCGAATAATGTCAATGATACCTTGGACTATCCCATTTCATAAATCTCATCCAGACGCTGGGGTTGGATCTGTGTGCGAGGGGACGATGTCTTCCATATACTGTTGATATATGGCTAAGGCTTAAGGACAGTAATTTGCTAAACAAACATAGTTTACGTGGGTTTTTGCTTCGCTTTTGACTATATTCCATCCACCCAAATCACAGTTTGAATTCACTGAACTATTTTGTCTAGTCAAGGTTGCGACCATCTTTGATTTGATCAACAAAGATATTAATATGTTTTGAAATTGGATGTTATTATTATGATGTGTGCAGGGTATAATTATAAGGTATTTTTTTAAAATCGACTGAGCATTTTGAAAAGGCCATGGACTATGGAGTGGGGATTTAATCACATTAAAATCCATACTAAGGTTAAATTTTGTGTGGTTGCATTGGAAATTGCAGTGAAAAAGTTGCGAGATAAAATGGCTTTTAGCGGATGAATGTCAAGGTCCTGCAGCTTATAAACACTGCACTCAATGAAGTTGATGTATTCTTTCCTTCTAGAATTCCAGAGTTACTATTGTTCTTGTTTTACTAGGATGGAGTTTTGTGGTTATGTTTCCTTTTATCTCAGTGGATGGTATCATGTCACGGGTTTAAAATTTAAATAATTATCTGCAAAATGTTCATTGTCAATTTTCAAGAAGCGTTTTGCCAGCTTGTTGAACTCCTATTTTAGTTGATAGTTTAGATTTTTCCAAGACTTGATCATCTTGGTGTTCTCTATTGTCTTTGTTTAAGACTATTATTGACATACCTTTTTATGTTTGGCAGTTACAAGGTCATACAAAGCAGTGCAAACCAGCGACTAGTTGTTAATGTGAATTGCTGCGTGTGGGGAATCTATATGAAAGTTGAACTATAAGTAGTTGTTTGAGTCCAAATGTAAGGTTGTGAAGGAGCGTCCTCGTTGATTTTAGAGTCAAAACTGAGATAGTCACCTGAAAGTAACCATGTTGCCAGTTGCCATGGTATTTCTTTTTTGGCCGCAGTACATAGTTTCTCCAGGATAAAAAAGTGGCTTTCTCCCCAGGCTTCCAGTTATTCATCTATGTCAATAAAGCAATTGAATAACATGTTAACCATAGAGTTATTCATCTATGTCAATAAAGCAATTGAATAACATGTTAACCATAGATTTTAAATCTTTTGTTGAGTTGTCTATTTTGCAAATAAATCGAAATGGTATTCATGACAGGGTTGATTTTTTTAGTAGTCTATGTGGAAGTTGAATCATCTCAACGTTATTAAGTTGAAGGAGGCCAAGTTCACTTGGAAAGATGGGTTAAATCCAAACCATTGGACCTTACCAGACTACTGAGCTGAAGAAAGTAATATTAAATCTAAAAATCAAACTGAGTTGTCATTCCTTTAGTGGGTGCAGATATCAAACATAAGTAAATAGAAAATCCCATCTTCACTGTTTAGAGCCATCATTTCATTTAATTATTCGTTCCTCCCCCACACAAGTAGGAATGAAGGATAAGGTCTGGCTAAATTTACTGCCCATCTGATGAACTCAAAAGTGACACACCATTTTTCCATAATCTCATTAGCATTCATATCCTATGGTTTGTAGAACTTAATATCATGAGAGGTAAGAGTTTGATAGGAACCCCCACCATTTATACTCAGCGTTCCAACACTTATTTTCACAATCTCCTTTTCTATGGTATTATTCAGACTATCGCAGAACCTCAAAACCTGGTATTATTCTATAAACATAAAACTATTTGAGATCCCTTAACCTCCTGTTAACAATCTTGATTAACTTGGGTTTCACATCTCTTCCTAATTATGATTGAGGAGTCTCCCATTACAATTAATTTCTGATTCCCCTTGATTAGATATTTTCTAGACCTTGATAATATATTAAAATGTCATCACTTCTACTTGGTTGTTGGTGGATTCTCCTAACTCCCAAGAAAACCTTACTTGGAAATTTTGTTCGAGGACAGATACTAACAAAGAGTTGTGATATTCAGGTATTGGAAGTTGGAAAAAAGACCAGTGGTTCAGTTTTGGGTGATCTAAAAAGATTTAGAAACCAATCCTATGAAACAAAGAGAGTGTAAGAGACCAAATGGTATGATGATTATTACAACAATTCATCTTTCCACAAAATAGACCCTAAGTTTCAGGTTCCATGTTAATGGCTCTAACATGATAATTCATGACATCATATGCTAATTTATTTTTTTAGCTATTTGCTTCTGCTTAATTTATATTTATGAGTTTAATTTCAATGGCGGTAGGGAGGAATGCAGTGCTGATGCTTAGCTCTGTGGAGTGTCTGAATTAGTCCCAAAGAAACGCTCATCCCCTATTTGAAATCCTTTGAGAAGAAAAATAAGTCAATAAACAACGAGTAATTTATGATGCATAACGTGACTACAAAGCTCGGTGCTCCTCTAACTATTTCATGTTTTTAATTTTCAATTTATCTGTGTGGGGTTTCATCCCCTATTCGAAATCCTTTGAGAAGAAAAATAAGTCAATAAACAACGAGTAATTTATGATGCATAACATGACTACAAAGCTCGGTGCTCCTCTAACTGTTTCATGTTTTTAATTTTCAATTTATCTGTGTGGGGTTTAGTGAGACGGGGCTATTTCAGAAATGGGCTTAATTTATTTTATGGAAAATTACAGTAAATTATGAGATCAGGCATCTCGACAGCCAGTTCATAATGCTAGAAAGGTTGGGTCTGTAGGCGTTTAATTAATTAAAGTAAAATATATTTGAAAATATGACTTAAGATCGAATTTTTAAGTAATTTCGTGAATATTCATATTTTGTTTAAGGTTAGGGTCTCTTCACACTAATATGATACTCTATGGTAAATTAAGTAAATAAATTAAGAAGATTTTCCTAGTGGTCCATCGTAGAATTTATTTTTAATTGGAAGCTTAACCAACTGTGTTGTGAAACATATCGGTTGGGTTTAACCATAATCACTTTTCACCTGAGAAGAGGCTCTATGCAATGGGTACGAATCCTCATAAAAAATACATTCACAATCAGTATATGTAATAATGAGTACCTTATCATTTTTGCTGTTACTGTTAATGCCAATATTTTCTAGAGCCTTAGATCTCTGAAATGTTTTGACGACATTTTGCAGATGTCAGGGTGTCAAAAACTGGGATGAGAAAACCACCATTTTTTTTTGTTGTTGGTAGTTGGATTTATAGGATTCTGTTATACAAAATAAAAACACATGTATGCTTTGGGAATTTGATTTTTTGGTAAAATTCTGATTTGAAGGTAATTTTGTTCTCTCGTTCTCTAAGAATTGGGAGATTTGTACATCATGCATTATGGGTGAAAAACACAAAAATTCAATAAGAATTGGGAGATTTGTAGATCATGCATTATGGGTGAAAAACACAAAAATTCAACGATTGAGTGAAACTGAATTATGCAACTTGCACCAAGTTGTGGGGAGCTAAGTCAAGGGTTTGGAATTTAGCGAACCTGAAAAAAATCGAAATTCAGTGGTAATGCTTGGTACTAGTGGTAATGCTTGTGAGGACAAGGGCATTCCTTTGACAATAGCTCATATACAAAGGTTTCGAAGCTTCTATATCTTAAATGGCTAAACAAGATAGCTTCTATATCTTAAATGGCTAAGCAAGATTTGTTAGACGTGTGGATTTTAGTATATGGAACCATTTATACTTATGTTAGCTCACTAATTGGCTCTCTTATGCAACAATGTTCTTGGATCATATGCCCATTTCATATGGAATGTCTACTAAGTGGTTCTAGTTAATAGAGCATTGATTTGAGTCTTTAATATATTTTTATTCTTTATCAAAGTATTTTTTTGCTCTATTTGCTTTCTTCAATTTATGCCTTACAGTGTTTCCTTTGCAACATCTGGTGCAAATGCTAGTTATTTATGTCCTAATAAAATTAGTAGTCATTGTACCTAATTTTACGTATTTATAGAAACAGAATATTATATTATTAATCTTAAGATTATTAAAATAAAAGAATAATATTAAATTTATTAATATAATTTTGACCTGGCCTTAATTATACCTAATTTTACTTATTTTATCAGAAGGTAGGGTCAATATATTATTAATCCTTAAGATTATTAAAATAAAAAATAATATTAAATTTATTAATATAATTTTGACCTAGCCTTACAGTCCAAATTAGCCGTTAATTAGTCGTTATGTAGCCGTTGGAGTCTCTGCTCATTCTATTTAACATGCTAGGCCAGTTATGTTTCTTCACTTGTCCTGACGATGAACCACACTAGTTGGTTCGAAACGTGTCGACAAAGGTCTTTTTCATGTGATTTATGCTCTTCTTACAAATATGATGGATCACAGAAGCCTCAATTCTACAATTGACCCAAGAGTTGTTCAGAGAATTGATATCTTAATCGTTGATATCCCCGAGTTCTATGGTTTGATTTTAAGTAGAGCCTAGTCTGAGAAATTTCATGGTTACGTTTCCACCAATTGGTCGCACATCTGACTGCCCTATAAAGCAAAGCCAAATCAGATCAAGAATGATCGGGAGAAACATATGACTCGTACCTTTACTGAGTTTGAGCAAGAAAACCAGCCAATGGTATTCAACAACAACATTTTGGGTAACTATTCATCCGAATCATTCTGTGGAAATTTTACTGCTCAATCATCACCTTTCTCAGTTAATAGTTTCGCATCTCAAATTGAAAATTTTTCCCGAACAGATACATCAAGGTGTGTTAAAATTGCTGAGGAAACTGTAAATAAAACTATAGATAAATCTTTGTTTTGGTCATTATACTTTGATGGGTCTAAATCAAATGAAGGTGCAAGAGCAGGATGTATTTTAGTTAGTCCTGAGGGAGAAAAGGCCATGTTATCATGCGTATTAGAATTTGAGTGCACAAACAATACTGCTGAATATGAAGCCTTGATTCAAGGACTTTATAAAGCTATTGGTCTTAAATTTCAATATTTGAAAGTGTTCGGTGACTCTGAAATTGTAATAAGACAAGTCAGAAATACTATACATTTCCTTTCTAGTCACCTTAAACATTATCAATCCTTAGTGCAATACCTTGTGTCTCATTTTCTAGCATTTAATATCTCTCCCATCTCGAGATCTCAGAATGCAGCAGCAGATTTTCTAGCTAATGTTGCTTCTAAGCTCCTACCATCTGAAGATTACAGTCCCAATAGGTTTTTAATAAAATTAGTTTTCAGGCCATCCATTCCCAACCATGTCACTAATTGGCAAGTATTCAATCATGATGATGACATTTTAAATTTATTAACTTCTGATAAGTCCTATGATGATCGAATTATTGATGAAAGTGAGCATGATCTTCAAATGAAGGAAAAAATTGAAGAAAACTCAATACCTAAACCAGTGGTCAAACTTGAGGATCTTTATGACATTAAAGATAGGTTTAAATAGGTTACTAATTCAAAGCTTCAAAGTTCTACTTTGAGATTTGAATTAATAAACTTTGGTACTGAGGAGAATCCACAAAACATCAATTTGGGATTAGGACTTACACCAGAAGAAAGAATTTCATTTATCATATTATTGCACAAATATACAAATGTCTTCGCTTGGAAATATGATGATTTGAAAACGTATGATACATCTATCATACAACACGCAATTCTGATGATATCTGAAAACTAGTACAACAGAAGTTAAGGAAGATTTATCCTAACTTAGAGAGTCAAATAAAAGTTGAACTAAAAAACCTCTTGAAAGCTAAGATAATTTTTCATGTTAGACATTCAAATTGGGTGTCCAACATGGTGCCAGTAAGGAAGAAGAATGGTGACATTAGAATTTGTATTGATTTCAAAAATATTAATAAAGCAAGTCAAAAGGATAACTTCCCTTTACCTACCATGGAGCAAACACTCCATTTGATGGCTGGTTCTAAACTAATGTCCTTCCTAAATGGTTTTTCAGGGTATAACCAAATTTTGGTGCACCCTGATGATAGACTTAAGACTACCTTCAGAACCAAATGGGGAACTTATGCCTATCAAAAAATTCCTTTCGGATTGATCAATGCTGGAGCTACATTTCAAAGAGCAATGGACATCGCATTCAAAGGCCTAATCAATAAATCAATAGTTGTCTATTTTGATGACATTACTATTTTCTCTAAGAAAAGATCAACTCACTTACATGATTTGAAACTAAGCTTTTGAGTGCTGCAAAAGATATGGCATTTCACTCAATACAAAGAAACCCTTTTTTGCTCTTGACCAAGGTAAGCCCTTGGGTTTCATCGTTTCAAAGGATGATATTTATATTGATCCAGATATAATCAAAAAGATTTTTGATATTCCATTACCACATAATAAAATGACAATGCAATCATTTTTAGGCCAGGTTAATTTTGTAAAAAGATTTGTCCCAGATTTTTTGCAGATTTTTTTACCATTACAAACCATGATTAAGAAGAATTCAGTATTTAAATGGCGACACATAGAAAAAAAAGCTTTTGATTTGATCAAGAAAGAAATCATAAATTCTCCTGCATTAAATGCTCCTGATTTTTCAAATCATTTCATCCTATATACTCTCGCATTTGATTCATCTTATGCAGCAGTGCCGACACAAATCAATAATCAAAACTGGGAAGCACCAATTTCATTTTATAGTTTAAACCTTCAAGGTGCTTAACTCAATTACTCTGAAGCTGAAAAATAAGCCTTTGTTGTATATAAATCCATTAAATATTTCAGGCCCTTTCTCTTAAAGGCTCATACAAAAGTTATAGTCCCATTTTCAGCAGTAAGACAATTACTAATTCAAAAGGAATTGGGAGAAAAAAGGGCAAATTTGATCACAACATTACAAGAATATGATTTGGACATAAAACCAACAAAGATTGTCAAAGGCCAAGGTTTTTTCAGGTTGTTAGCAGGAGTTTCTAATATTCAAGAACATGAAGTACAAACAGTATTGAACAAATCAATGAGATAAGTACAAACAATCCTAAATCCCAATATGCAGATTTGATATTCTAATTAAAAAATGGGTACGCTCCTTCTAATCTTTCCTACAAAAACAAGCTTGCTATAAGACTAAAGCCAAAGAATTTCATGATTGTTAATGACATGTTGTTTAGATGGAATTATGATTCAATTTTGTTAAGATGCTTAGAAAAACCTAAAGCACAAAAGATCTTGCAGGAACTACATGATGGTCTGGCAGGAGGACATTTTAGCACTGATACAACAGCCCACAAAATCATTCATGTTGGGTATTATTGGCCCACTTTATTCAGAGATACTCATGAATATGTAAGGAGATGTCAGACATGTCAAACTACTAGTGGAAAACAAAAGAAGACAGCTTTTCCCTTGCAACCAGTCAACAGTGAACAACCTTTTGAACAATGGGGATTAGATATCATTGGAGAAATTACTCCACATTCATCCAATCAACATAGGTATATCCTTACATCCACCTATTACTTTACTAAGTGGGTGGAATCAATCCCTTTGAAGACGTCAAACTCCGAGGCAATCATTGAATTCATAAATCAGTTCATCATTACCAGGTTTGGTGTCCCAAACGCTCTTATTTTTTATAATGCATCTTATTTCTCTAGTAATTCTATACTTGAATTTGCTATCAAGAGAGAATTCAAATTCAAATATTATGCAAACCACTGCCCTCAGGGTGATGGTTTAGCAGAATCTACCAATAAGAATCTTATCAAAATCATTAAGAGAACTGTTGAACAGAATCATAAAAACTGGCATAAGTCTTTGATATTTGCATTATGGGAAGACCGCATAACACAAAAGGACTCAATAGGCACTTCTCCATTTAATCTAGTGCATGGAAAAGAGGTTGTCATACCATCAAGTTTAATACTTCCTTCACTAGCTTTAATGCAGTTTACTGAAGAAAATCCCTCATCTTCTATTCAATTAAGGCATGATTAGATTCTGAAACTAGAGGAAGAAAGGGAGAAAGCCCGAATTACACATGCAAAGCATCAACAAATTATCAAATCTTCTTTTGATACAACTTCAACAGGCTCAAGACATTTACAAGTTGGTGATCTAGTTTTGAAGTGGGACACGGCCCATGAGGATAAAGGAAAGCACACTAAGTTTAAGAAAATGTGGCTTGGACAATTCCAAATCAGTAAGAATATAAGGAAATCTACATTCATATTACAAGATCTATCAAGAAAGAGAGATTCTCTTCCTATTAATGGCTTTATTATGAAAAAACTCTTCAATTGAGGAGGTAACCCCTTCTCAATTTGTAAATATTCAATTTCCAGATATATTTCTGTAGTTATTCTTGTCATAAGAAATAAAACTTGTACATAGCCTGCTATTGGTTTTTACTATATTGAAAAGGTCACTCAAAAGAAAATAGTCTTAATATTTACTTTTGATAGATAAAAATCCCTAAAGGAAAAGGAAAATTCTAGGAATTAGGTATGATTGAATTGTGAAAATCATTTTCATTTTTGTAAAATCTTCTCAAAACATAAAAATATTGTAAATCATTCTAAAAGTTTTAGAAGCCTAAAAACGGTTATCAATACAAAGCAAAGACTAATTCAAACTTAGCATCTTCAACTCTCAAAATTGTCATCCATGTTCTCTTAAGGATAAAATTATTCACCCCATCCATCAAAGTTTATGATTTTTCAAAGTGTAATTCTAAAATATATTTGATATAAAAGATAAGAGGTCTTATTATAAGCCTGCTTACCATGTTCATAGGGGACTAGTTCAACTGAAATTACCAAGACTGCATACCAAAATAGGGTAATGGCTTATAATTATAAGACAAGGGGTCTCATCACGAGCCAACTTGTTCAGTTAAATTATAACCAGTGAATGGCATTCTCAACAGCTGACCACCAAACTAGGACAATGGTTTTTTATCTTACAAAATAAAGAAAAAATACAATGAAATACAAAAAATGTGGAAACATATCTTTTGGATTCATTATTTTAAATTATACTCTGAAATGGATGGGACAATGAATGATTAGATGGTTAAAAGGTAACCTTGTTGAGACCATGGACATTCGCTGGCAGCAGTGGCTCTACCTATGGCAAAGGAGTCATTATACAAGCAAGGTGAGAGAAGTCTTTTATTTTATCATTATCAACCAAGTAAGGTTTACTTAAAACTTAGGGATGTATTTAATTTTGAGATGAGAAAGAAAATAGCAAAAATAGATTTCATTACATTTAGAATTTATAATTAACTACTTATATTAGATTTTCTCTATCTATTAAGGTTTTCAGTTTAAAAAGTCAAAGTATTATATTATTTTCTCAGAGATAACTGTTTCTCCCAGTGAATCGCCAATTGTTGTGCTGTACAACAACCCCCCATTTCATATTAAGATTTTGTATAAAAATTTTAATATGAAATGGGTCCCTTTAAAAAAAAAACTTAGTTAGATGTGTGAATAAAATGGTATGTACCTCATCATAAGAAAAATCCTTGTTAAAACCTCGATGTAACTAAATCATTTTATACAACCTTTTAAATAAAAAATAAAATGCTTCTTTTATAATATTAAAAAATCAGTCAATATTGCAATAAAGCGATTGGAGATCGGATATCGCAATATTAGAGGAAAAACACAAACAACAACCTCACCCAATGCTCTGATCCAAAAAGGCAATCACAATCAGTAAATTGGGGAAAACAAATGCTGACGCACAATAGAACAAAGCCCCTCAATTCCTCTGATGCGATAACACTAATCGCAATCCACAATTGGTGACTCGACCATATCAATAATAAAGGAACATTTGAAGAGGCCTAATCAATTCCTCCGATGTGATAAAGCTAATCGGCAATCGATGATTAGAACTCAGTAGGAGTCACATGATAAATGGATAAAGCCCATGCCAACTCCCGATTGCGATCTACTAATTAGGCGCACATCTCGAAAAGATAATATATTAAAGGAAGTTTGCATGCATTATATTGTATCACCATTCAGTAATCAGAAATATTTAAAGCAAGTCTTAAACGCCTTCCCTTTGACACTCCTGATCGTCAATCATAAATTGATCACTGGTCGTCGATCATTAAAATCTAAGGCATGCTTGAAACAATCATTTGGCATATGAGCAACGTGATGTACATTTATGATGATAGTTACCACGATTGACAGTTTAAATGGCTATTCAATATTACAGTTAATGATGGATCTTTCAAAGGATTTCATCTGTGGTAATCCTTAACTATATTGTATTTTATGCCAATCAACATAATCCTAAGCATTATCATATTGGCTTGCAGCAACATTTTCTTTGTATCGCTATTTGCAACTGTTTGGGTAGAATTCTTTTGAAACCAAAAAACCAGAGAAAATGGGTAAGAAATCAAAGAAGTCCATAGCAGTAGCCCCTACAGAAACAGCTCATCCAATCAAAGATCCTGGACCAGGCAAGAAAGAATTAATCTCAGATACGAAATGCCTTGGTCTAGGAAGCACGAGCTAGGAGAGCATTTACAATTTGATAGAAGCCGAGGACCCTTAAGAATTATCAGAGGAAGCCACAGTCGATTCTACTAACAAATCAAAAGGGACTCTTAAAGAATTGGCTTGTTCCTATCTACAGAAAATAGCAGTGCGAGCTAAAATCCTGCCATATATGGACTTAGTGAGATGGGTGGTGGAGAAAATTCCATTCTCGGACAGAACCTTTTGCACAGTTGATGGGAGGATATTTGGCTCATTTCATCTTGAGAGTCTCATGAAAATGTACCACTTACCTCTACCTGAGAAGCAATACAACAAGGCGTTCTTGGAGGCGTTCGCAAAGGAGAATGATTCAGAGTCAGCCTCAATAAAGAAATGGAGACATTTTCTTGAAAAGCAGAAGCATGAGAAATCAGGTAAGTACTATGTTGACTCTTTGGCTTCCCTTATAGTTATGTCGGGGTTATGATATGTAGGATGTGGGGAATATATGATTCGGCCAAATTCACCATAGAAATGGTACCCCTAATGGAAGCTGAAATCAATTGTTATGTAATGGATTGGGCTAATATCTTTTCCGATAAACTAGTTACACAATTTTAGAGTACAGAACAAATGTGCATAAAACTTCCTGGATTATTCCCCGTTCTATTACAGTTCTTATATTATGGATACTATTTGCTTTGATTCAGGATATCCAATACTTGGGTAGAAATGGACTCCTCATGACCCAAATCCAATCCACATTTACCACCAACAGTTATGGAAGGAAAATTACAAAAATCATTTGTATAAAATTTTCAATGGTTTTATTCTCCCTGTATATTATTCTATTTTTAATAAACCTACTCCAAGGATATCTTCAGACGCAGAAGTTGATTTAACAACAGTAGGCAGTTGGTTCGGGGAGGAGAAATTTACTTACATAAAGCTTTTTGGTAGCCTTACCAAACCCCATGTTCTTCCCTTGTATGTGCCTAATAAATTGTTGGCTCGGGAGTTGGCCTACCAAATAACAGTAGAAGGGACATCTAGAATCCTTAAGGATTCAAAGAAGCATATTTGGCCAAACTTCCCTTTACGGTGTGGCATTTTCACTCTACATGACTACAAGCATGCAGAGAAGGAGACATAAAAGATACTAATGTTGAATCTAGCCACTATTCCTAATAGGCCATATGATCCAAAACGGGTTTCTTATAATGTCATGTCTCAAGCCAAACTTGCTAAGTTTGATCATAAAGCCAATGAATTCGATGATTTATTTTCCTCAGCTGAATCATTATTTCAAGTTAAAACATTGGCCATGATGAGGCATCAAGATGAAGGACTAGAAACGTTTAATATGCTTAGAGACCAGAGGTTGCAAACTCTGCCTCTAGACCTATTAGCCACAACCCTGACAGTCCAATCAAGTGAAACTGAAAAAAAAGTTGTTGATAAAGCTCCTGTAGTAGATAAAATTCCTGAGAAATAAAAAAAACCAAAGCAGGAGTAAGAACAAGAAAAGGGCAGTGAACTTATTGATTCAGACGTTCATATTGATCTCAAAATACTCAAAGAATGACAACAATTTGACTCAATTATCATCAATACTGAGAGCTTGTAGGGATTTAGTACTCCTAAAGTAACAATTGGACAAAAGACAATGACTAATACAGTTCCATCTGAAGGAACTAACAGCCCACCCATGACTCAGACAGATGTTGAAATAATTCTAGAAAACCCTTCCAATGAGATTGTCCTGCGAGTAGAAGAAATACCACCCTTAGATGTATTCTACAGCCCTAAGGATAGGGCTATAATAAAGAGACAGAGAAAAAAGAGAAAACTTGATCAATCTTCTCTTTTACCTACACAAATGGAAATAACTAATGTGGTATGGAGAGAGGAAGTGAGCCCTTTCGAAGCTCTTACTAAGCTCTCTCAATATGCCGAGGCATATATAGGAGCTACTATGGATAAGGCATTGAAATTCAGCAATTTGGTTAAAGAAAAGGATCAAGCGATCATCTCACTAGAGATACAGGCACAGGAAAAATAGAAGAGGATAGAGCAGTTAGAACAACAGTTAGCATTACAAAAGCAACCAAACGAGCAATTAAATGAGAAATCGCTTAAAGAGAAAAAGAGGATAGACCAACATGCAGTTCAAAAGCAAAAAGAGTTGTCTCAAGCATTGAACAAGCTAAAGATAACGAATGAACAGTTGAGTAAATCGAAAGATGAACAGATTGCTTAGTTGTCATTACAAATAGAAAGGTTCAAGGAATTTCCTAAGATGGAGGAATTCAAATCCGAGGCTCTCCAAATAACCAAAGCATTATCTACTCAATTGAACTTGCTATGTAATAATATTTCTCTTGTTCCTCCCTTCTGTGAGATTTCCTCATCCATGATTAATAAGTCGGTTAAAGAAAGGCAAAAGTTGGAGCAGGCAGATGAGACACTAACACAGTTTCTTTCCTGGAAAGAAACCAAGGAAGGGCAAGCTGCAAATCTGCCTCAAGTTTTGGAATCACACAAGGAAATTTTGTTCCTTGAGTGGCAAACTCAATTGATGAAGGTAGAAAGGGCAACATCGAGATGTAGATCAGCAATTTGTAATTTAGTGGAATTAATTAATAATACTCTTTATTTGTCAAATTTAGTTTCAGAATGTACCCGAGGAAAATTACCATCAGTCAAAGCATTGGAGCAAACATGGAAGCAGGAGCTGGAAAAGAGGCAAAGATTAATTGTGGGCATCCAAACATTGACATGGGAAACCTTTTGGTTCTTCCTTGTGAAACCATACAGTCAAAGGACAACAATCAAATGCCTGATAGATGCAATCAGTTACATGATTCCTAAAATTATTGATGCCACCTATACTACCCAGCTGCATTTGCGTATGAGTCATCCTCCAGCGCTGTAGTGAATGCTCGCCATATGTCAACTCAAGCCAAAAGATAGTCAGTCGAAACATTGAACCATCCTTACCCACTGCAAGCATATCTATTTCAGGGAGATTTTCATGTATTTGTGATTCGGTTACACCAGTTCACAACATCTTTATTTCATAGCTAGTTAGATTAGATAGTATTTATAGACCCTTTCATGTTTTTAGAAAGGGTCCTGAAATTTTTGTATGAAGACTTAGATTGGAAGTTGTGTTAGAAAATTATATATTACGGAGCAATGGAACACATAAAATATTGTAGAAATATAAACACAGAAAACGCATAAAACAAGAGAGACATAGATATACGTGGTTCACCCAGTTTGGGCTACGTCCACCCCGAACAGCTAGTCCTTCCTTTCTATTATCCAGCAAAATTAAGAGACACAACCTACAACAAATCCGCTGTAATATCCTCTATTTTCTCTCACAGTCTCACCTCTCTGTTTTCCGCTCACACACTGAATACACATCTATTACACAGCCTCAAATACAATGCCCTCATACAAAGAGAGGGGCTGCCTTCTAGGGCAAAAAACCCTAAACTAAACATAATTTCTACTGTCAGATCATCCACCTAATGAACGGCCCAGATTGACTAGAAATTACTATACTTTTACAAGGCAAATTTACATCTATTTTTAGTTTCGGGGGCACTGCCCCCGAGCCCCTACCGGGGGACCGCTGGCCCTCGGACCCCCTAGTCGAGGGGGAGAATTCCCCCCCACATGGAGGGTGGTACAAACTTCCTGGGGTATACATCCAGATGAAACAAATACCTATGAACAATCATGCTCCACACACAAAAATCTCCCACTTGGAGAATGATTGTAGCAACTCCATCGCTGCTTCATTTGCTGAACAATGACTCCTCTTTTGGACTTGGTTGTTTCTCATCTTCATCGTCATCCTTGAAGACCAATTGAAACTGAGCATGTCCTCAGTTTCTCCCTGGTTACAACTTTTGTTAGCATATCTGCAGGATTCTGGCTAGTGTGTATCTTTTCCAACTTCAACTGTCCATCTTCCAACACTGATCGTATGAAATGGTACTTGATCTGTATGTGTTTAGTCTTCAAATGAAATGCTGATTTCTTTACAAGATAATGGCACTTTGGCTATCACTGTATAACGTGCCCTTCTCATGCTCCTTACCCAATTAACCCATAAACCTTTGTAACCAAATCATTTCTTTACTAGCCTCTGTAGCAGCAACATACTTTGCTTCTGTTGTTGAAACTGCAACAACACTTTGGATTTTTGAAACCTAACTAATAGTTGTTCCTCCAACAGTAAATACGTATCCTGTAGTGCTCCTCCTGTTATCTTTGTCCCCTGCCATATTTGCATCAACATATCCTTGCAGGGAAATGTTTGAACCACCAAAGCATAATGCTTGATTTGTGGTACCTTTCAAATATCTGATAATCCATTTCACTGCCATCCAATGTTCCTTTCCTAGATTGTTCATGTACCTACTTACATCTCCCACTGCATGTGCAATATCAGGCCTTGTGCAGACCATTGCATACATTATACTTCCAACTTCTGATGCATATGGAACTTTAGACATATGATCCATGTCTTCTTGGGTCTTTGGGCACATTTCCTTGCTAAGTTTGAAATGGCTAGCAAAAGGTGTACTAACTGGTTTTGCATTGTACATGTTAAATCTTTTCAACACCTTTTGTATGTACTCATTCTGAGACAATGTTAATTTACGATTTTTCCTGTCTCTAGTTATTCTCATACCAAGGATTTGTTTTGCAGCTCCCAAATCCTTCATTGCAAATGAATTTGCCAATTTTCTTTTGAGCACATTTATTTCCTGCATGTTAGATCCTGCAACAAGCATGTCATCTACATACAATAACAATATAATATAGCTGCCATCATTTTGCTTTTTCAGATAAACACAATGATCAGAGTGACATCTAGTATAACCTTGTTCAGACATAAACTTGTCAAATTTTAGATGCCACTACCTTGGAGCCTGTTTTAAGCCATACAAGCTCTTCTTCAACCTGCACACTAGTTTCTCCTTCCCTTTTACATCATATCCTTGTGGATGTTGCATATCTATCTCTTCCTTCAAATCCCCATGGAGAAAGGTTTTCTTTACATCTAACTGCTCAAGATGCAAATCTTCAACTGCTACTAGACTTAAAATAGTTCGGATTGAAGTCATTTTAATGATAGGAGAAAATATTTCATCAAAATCATTACCTTTATTCTATGCAAACCCCTTACCACAAGTCTAGCTTTGTACCTTTGTTTTCCTCCATCTTCTTCCTTTAGCCTGTAAACTCATTTATTCTTCAATGTACTTTTTCCTACAGGCAACCTGACTAAGTCCCAAGTCTAGTTATGAATTAAGGAGTCCATCTCTTCTTCCATGGCTAGCTCCCACTTCCTCTTGCTTTCAACCTGCATTGCTTCTTCATAACATTCAGGTTCGCCAGAATCAGTCAACAATAAATAATATAATGAAGGAGAGTATCGTTCAAGGGATATACTTATCCTGGTAGATCTTCTAACACCACTTTCAATTGTTTGGGGTGCTTGTTGCTATTGTGGTGGTTGTTGTTATTGTGGTTATTTATTATTATTATTTTCAGGCACCTTTAATTTTTCAGTGATCTCATCAAGAACTATGTATTCAATGTTTTATTTTTCCTGTTTCTTTTCCTACAACTAATTCTTATACAAGACTTTTTCATTGAATATTACATCTCTGATCCTAATGATTTTGTGATTTTCATAATCATATAAGCGATAACCAAAACATTAACACCATATCCAATAAAGGTACATTTCTTTGACTGCCTCAAGCTTTGTTCTATTTTCTTTATTAATATGGACAAAGGCCTCATAACCAAAAGGCTTTAAAAAAGAGTATTTTACCTTTTTACCTGTCCATGTTTCCTTTGGAACACCACCATCCAAGGAACTTGAAGGCCCTCTATTTATTAGATAAATAGCAGTATCTACAGCATCTGCCCAAAATTGTAAAGGCAATCCTGCATGCAATCTCATGCACTTTGCATGCTCCATGATTGTTTTTTTCATCCTTTCTGATACACCATTTTCTTGTGGTGTTCTTGGAACTGTCTTCTGTCTATGAATTCCATGCTCTGAACAATACCTATCCAACTCCTTGCTACAATATTCACCTCCATTGTCTGATCTAAGACACTTTAATTTCTTTCATGTCTCAATCTCAACCAAATCTTTCCATTTCTTGAAAGTATCAAATACATCATATTTATTCTTAATACAATAAATCCAAGTTTTATCTGAGCCTCATCAATAAAGTAACATAATAATGAGAGCCCACTGAGAGATGATACGAGCAGGTCCCCCATATTCTGGTATACACAAGCCTATATTTTTCACTCTTCTTTCTTTCCCAACTCTGACAAATATGAAGTCTCTTCTATTTCCCATAAATGCAATTTCATAGAAGTCCCATAATCAACAATTCCTTCAAACCCGGCAACAAAATTCCTTGAGTGAAGAATCTTCATCCCCTTCTCACTCATGTGTGCCGAGCCTATGATGTCCATAATGTTTGCCAACATCTGCTCCTTTGGAAGTTAAAGCATTAATAGAGTTAGAAATACCATTGCATAAATACAATGTACCAGCTTTTTCACCTTTTGCTATTACCAAGGCTCCTTTGGTGACCTTACAAGCTTTATCTGTGAAAGTTGTCACACAACCTGCACCGCCTAACTACCCTGTTGAAATCAGATTTTTCTTTAGATCTGGAACATGCCTTATCTCCTTTAGTAGCCATTGGTTTCCATTTTGCTGTTTTACAAGAACCTTACCCATTCTAACAATTTTACAGGGTTTATCATCACCCAAACAGACTTGTCCAAAATATCCTTGAACATAGTCATGAAATATTTCTTATCAGGTATGGCATGGAATGAGGCCCCTGAATCTACCACCTAGGAATTAGTTATATTTTTGAAATAAAGAATAAAAGACTCTTGTAACACCTCACCTGTCACATTTTCTTCATGATTGTTTTCTTACTCTGCATCTCCTTCTTTTCCCTTTCGAGATCTACAGTCTTTCTTTAGGTGTCCTTTCTTTCCGCATTTCTAGCACACTATCCGCGATCTACACTTGGATCTGTCTTTCCTTGATTTACTACAATATCCTAAGCTCTTTCCTCTTTCCATTTTTCTTCCCCTAGACTCTGCACTTAAAGCACTACCCGATGTCTCACCGAAGCTTTTCCATTGCATTTCCTCACTAAGGATAGCACCAACAACATCATCAAACTTTGAAGTACTTGATCCAGAAACAAAGTTACTAATGGCCATTACTAAACCATTCCAACTTTCTGGCAATCAGAACAAGAATAACAGAGCTCTACCTTCATCATCAAAGTTTACCCCTAGAGAACTTAACTGACTTGTAACAGTATTAAAATCATTTAAATGGTCTGCAACAGATCCACCTTCCGACATCTTCATATTAAATAATCGTTTGATAAGAAATACCTTGTTTGAGGCCGATGGTTTTTGATATAGTTTCACCAATACCTTAATCAAACCCTCTATCATTTTTTCCCTTGAAATGTTGAAGCCGACCGATGTTGTGAGGCACAACTGTACTATTCTGAGTGCCTTTCTATCGAGAAGGTTCCATTCTTCATCTATCATACTCATCGGCATCTTTTTTTTTCTGTCCAATGGTAGGTACAGATCTTTATGATACAAATAATCTTCCATTTGCATCTTCCACAATGAGAAGTTTTGGCTGTTAAATTTCTCAACCCTAAACTTACCATCTTCTGCCATTTCTCCCACTCGAACCAGGAACCCTTCTCTCCTACGAGTTTGTCAGCCAAATAGACCTTCAGCTCTGATACCAGTTGTTAGAAAATTATATATTACAGAGTAATGGAACACATATAATATTGCATAAATATACACAAAGAAAACGCATAAAACCAGAGAGACACAATATACATGCTTCACCCAGTTTGGGCTACGTCCATCTTGAACAGCCAGTCCTTCCTTTCTATTATCCAGCAAAATGAAGAGACACAACCTACAATAGATTCGCTGTAATATCCTCTATTTTCTCTCACAGTCTCACCTCTCTGTTTCTCGTTTGGAGAATACAAATCATATTACACAGCCTCAATACAATTCCCTCATACAAAGAGAGGGGTTGCCTTCTAGGGAAAAAAACCCTAAACTAAACATAAGTTCTACCGTCAGATCATCCGCTTAGTGAACAACTTAGATTGACTAGAAATTACTATACTTTTACAAGGCAATTTTACATCTATTTTTAGCTTCGGGGGTGATGCCCCTCGCAACCCCCTGCGTGGAGGGGTGTATGAACTTCCTAGGGTATACATACAACTGAAACAAAGACATCTAAATAATCATGCTCCACACCCAACACCTCCAAACTTCATTTTTTCATGAACGCCATTCCTGTACCTTGTGTTGTCAGTTCATTTTCACCTCCAGAAATCATTTGCTTCATTTCGTGTCGTAGATGCGGGATACATTAAGGCCCT
>APFE031407939.1:0-14617 GCA_000404065.3 Pinus taeda
TCTAGCAATTTTGCTATCCTGAACTGAAGGGGATGCCCCTGGGCCTCTGGTATTTTTGGGTGCTGGTTGTTCATGTTGTTCAGTGTGACCAACTCTCCTCTTTCTTGCTTCAGCTACAATCCTTGGCTTAATGTTAGATGGAGTTTGAGTAAGGTCATCATGCCTTCTCTTATTACCATCCGCCTCATCTTGCTCTCTTTGATATGCCCTCCTTGCCAATGGATCCGCTGTTTTTGTGCAACCTGAAATCCCCTGTCCTCCTCCATGCAATAGATGTGCCCTCACTCTTGGGTAGGAGCCCTTGTATGTATTATTGCAAAGATTGCATCGCCATTCCCATGAGCCACCACCTCCACATCTTTCAAGCTTCGTCACATGCCTCCAAAGGGGATAATATTCATCCCTTGGGTTGGCCCTAGGGTTTGAACTTGCAGTTGCACTTTGGCTGGAAGCCATTGCTGCAAAAATAAATTTAAAAAACAGATCTATAAATAAAAAACGTATTTCATATTTCTGGCTGCATAAACCCTAGGAAAATTGAAGAAATAGTAAGAAAAAACTAACAAAATGAATGTGGCTTACCCAAATTAATTCTTTGTGGCTGAAACTACCCTAAAGTGCCAGAAAAGAGGAGAAATATGGCTGTAGCTGAGCCAAATCTGCTGCAAAAATCAATTTAAAGAACAAATCTATAAATAAAAACGTATTTCATATTTCTGGCTGCATAAACCCTAGAAAAATTGAAGAAATAGTAAGAAAAAAGCCATAAAATGAATGTGGCTTACCCAAATTAATTTTCTGTGGCTGAAACTACCCTAAAATGCCAGAAAAGAGGAGAAATATCGCTGTAGCTGAGCCAAATCTGCTGCAAAAATCAATTTAAAAAACAAATCTATAAATCAAAAACGTATTTCATATTTCTGGTTGCATAAACCCTAGAAAAATTGAAGAAATAGTAAGAAAAAAGCCTCAAAATGAATGTGGCTTACCCAAATTAATTTTTTGTGGCTGAAACTACCCCAAAATGCCAGAAAAGAGAAGAGAAATATGGCTATAACTGAGCCAAATCTGCTGCTGCTGAAATCTCTTTCTCTTGCTGCTGAAATCTTTCTCCTGCTGCTGAAATCCACTTTGCTGATGCTCACTGCTCAAAACACCCTAGCTGAAAGCCTGAAACAACTGCCAGTCTCCAAGAGAAATGACTTTTTGAATAGTGTGATGAGAGAATGAGACAAACTTCTCTTTTATAACTTCAGAGAGGCTTCTAGAACCCACTCTAAACCCTAAAAAAAATTAGAAAACAAATAAAAAAAATTAAAAAAAAGTCGTTTTTTTATGAAACGTAGGCTGTACGGCCGTGAAACGTGTTTCCGGCCGTACCACCCACGTTTCCGTTTCGGGAAACGAGGTGGTACGGCCGGAAACGCGTTTCACGGCCATATCGTACGGGGAAACGAGTTTCGTTTCTGTTTCCGGCCGGAAACGGACCCCCCCTGCGTTTCCTGCAACTTAGAGGAAAAGTAAATCAGATGTTGTAGTGATAAAATTTTCACAAGTGCATCATCCTTGATGGGGTCAAGGATCATGTGGTACCACATATTGCCGAGAAGGAAACGACAAAGGAGATGTGGGACACTTTGAAGACATTGTACCAACACACTTTGGTGCAGAGGAAGATGCTCCTGGAGAATCAGCTAAGGTCATACCAGATGCAGAAGGGAGAGCAGATAGATGTCTTCCTCGGTCGATTGAAGGAGATCTGTGACTAGCTTCCTTAGGGGCTACGCCGGATGAGGAATTGATGGTGAGGACTGCATTGAACGCAATTTTCGAGGATTGGGAAGTATTCGTCTAGAGCATATTGGGCAGGTCGAAGCTTCTAGATTGGGAAGAACTGTGGGCGACTCTTCATCAAGAAGAGATCAGACGGCTGGCCAAGGCGAGTAGCAGTAAAGGGGTCAAGATCAAGGAGGAAGAAGAAGATGCAAGTCTAGCATCTACAGGAAAGCAAGAGAAGCGGAAGAAGGACCTCTCTAAGGTCAAGTGCTTCCATTGTGGGGAACTGGGTCATTTTGCGAACCAGTGTCAGAGGAAGAAGAGTAAGGGAGAGGTTTCCGAGTCCAAGGCAGCGCCAACGAGGGTGGAAAAAGAAGTCGAGGAGGATGACGATTGTGCCAGGAGTGCTGATGTGCCACTTGAGAAGAAGTGGGGAGACATCGAGCTGTAGTTAAGCAGACTACAGGCGATGAGGGGCAATATCCTTGAGGTACCCAATCTTTTGGATTATACCTTGCTATGGGAGCCCCGAAGAGTAGCAGGACTGGTGTATGTTGGTAGAGACGGATGCAGATGAAGTGACAGAGTGCTACAGTGCAGGAGTCCCGGGACAACGTGAGGCTAGCAGGCTGCAATAGTGCGAGAGACACGGGAGTGTTGCACCAGTGCAGGATGGCACAGAGAGGTGTGCAACAGCGCAAGATGCAGGAGTTGTTGCAGCAACACAGAGGTCAGTAGAGGGAGCATTTGTTAGAGACAGAGGGAGCTTCAACATCAGGAGTGTTTCTAGCTTGACAGGGATGTTGGGTGGATCAGTTACTTCTCAGTATCTGGGTTGCAGTGTAGTAGCACTATGCAATAGCACGATGCAACATGAGGAGAAAGGGATGCAATGCAGATGCAGTGCTGGGTATATGGACCAGCAACAGCACAAATGTAGAGGGAGTTGTCGTACAGATGCATCAGTGGCAGTGGCAGGGCCATGGGCAACAATACAGGATGCAACAGTGCAGAGGATGTTGGGCGGGGAGGCCTAGCATCAACATAGGGATCGATTTTGGATGATTAGGGTGATACTCAATGAGGAGTATTACTAGAGCATAGTCCTCGCTAAGAGGGAATGTTGATTTGGGGTAGCATTGGATGTGCTCTAGCCATGAAAATTGGTGGAGGGGCTAAAGCACATGAGATCTCCAAGACTCAGAAATGGTTTGGGTAGATTCTAACAGATTTGAGAGATATTAAAATAATTAATATTTTTAATGGAGTTCCTAAGTCTAAACTTAGGAAAAATAAAATATTAATGGGTATTAATATAAAACCGGGTTAGAAGGCTCCAAAAGTCATGGATCAAGCCAAATCTAATCTTAGCCGTTGATTAGAGATTTATTGTCAGCCGTTGATGGACCAACGAGAAAAGTATAAGAAGAGGCTTGAGGGTCAGTTGGAGAACACACTAGAGTGATTAGTCATTTTATTCTCTAAAGCAAGGTTTGCTAAGAGAGATAGAATCAGTGATTAGCAGTTGAGGGGTAGTGAATACATAACAGAGAGGCAGAGTTAGTACTAGGAGAATCAACATAGAGCGGGGAGAGGTTGACACAGAGCCAGCTAGAGGCCACTTAGAGGCAACCATGAGAGGCCAGTGTGTGAGACACAGAGGGTCTAAGGGCTGACGCAGAGGCTCCAGAAGCTGATGCAGAAGCTAGAGAGGCTGACGCAGGGCCTAGAGGCAATGCTAGAGAATTTCGTGGGATAGACTGGGAGCTGGAGAGCCAGATAGGGTGACATAGTCCCTATCAAGTGACGCAGAGCAATGGGAGATGCAATTGTTGCTGTGGGGTCGTTCATCGGTGATTTATCAGCCGGAATATCTGTCTCCCAGGGAGAGGTACTACTGTCGAGGGCATTCTCTGTGGGTGAGCCATTCCTGGCACCCTGGTTTTATTCTGAAAACTGCATAATAATAAAACCCTCTAAATAGCTACACCGGTTTTCCCGCATTGGGTTTTTCCAGGGACATTGGTCCAAAAATAATGGTGTCACTTGTGTGCTTGTTTTCTTTCAGTTGATGATCTGTAGATGTTGATACTGTACTTGTGTTTATTTTCAGTATTTACATGGTAAATAACTTGTTAAGTAATTAAACAAGTAGGAAGAAATAAACCAGATAGTACAAGAAGAATTTATAATGGGTTAAACTTAGAAATTCCAACAGATCAGAACCATTACTTTGCTTTTCTTGATAAGTCCTTTTAACTTTAATGTTTGGGGTTGCGATATATCTATCATGGCCGATAATGACACTTGCAGAATATTCTCATTATCTAGTTTTGGAGAAAATTCTGGATAATCATCGATTTCTTCTTTGTCTGATTCTTCGTTGTCTAAATCATTAGTTGCTTCACATTTATACAGGTTCTTGGTCTCTTTTCCTTTAGCACATCTATGTTTGGGGTGCCATTTTTCGCCACGTTTGCACTTGCCCTCTTTCATTGTTTGCATTTCCAAGTTAGTTTTTTTCCTTCACAAAGATGTGGTGGAACATATTATGTGTTATCCATGTTCGCAGCTTGGGAAAATCTTCGTCTCGAAAATACTCTTTCAATTTTTTGCCGTTGCATCTTTTTGTGCTTCTTTTTAGCAGCTTTTGGCATCTGCCTTGATACTTCTATAGAAGTTATGTCATAAAGCTCAAGCTCAACCTAGATATGGGGTTTGAGCCCTGTGATATATGACTGAATGAGATGAGTTTCTCTTAATCCAGGTACTTGTGTAGCTAACTTTTCCCATTCTCGAGTGTATTCGTCCACATCTCCTTTTTGTTGCAGTCTTGTGAGTGCCGAGAAGAACTCTTCATCCTTGACACCTTGGAACCTTTTAAAGAATGAATTATTGAATTTCCTCCAATTGATAACAAGTGTCTTTTTCCACAACATATAACAATTATATGCTTCACCTTCCATTTGCATGGATGCATGCCTGATCTTTTCATCATTATTGTAAATACCGTAAAACTTGAAATATTCTTCTGCTTTATTGAACCATGCAACACTGCACTTTTCATTATCGTCAAATTTGGAGAGTTCAAGTTTTGCTCTTCCTTGATATGTTGCCACTCTTGGAGTAAAGAGAGGGTATTGATTCACAAGCTATATATTTGAAAATTGATTCTAGAGTTGCATATTTTGAAAATTCGTGTTACTATTTTGTTGATGGGACATGGACCATTGTTTTTTTAAAAACGGCCGAGTCGACTCCGACTTGGCTGAGTTAGACTGAGCCAATGCCTGGTTGGGTCGGCTCGGTGGTCGAAACGGAATAGCTGGCCAGGTTGTTACCGAGCCAGTGGTTGACTTGGCCGACTTTGTAACAACTCGGGCGACTCGGTAATGACTCGGCCGACTCAGTAACAACTCGGCCGACTCGGGGATTTGACAAAATTCCTGAAGCAAATTTGTCAAAAGTTGTTCCACCTTCTACATATCAATGGTTGGGTTGTTGTTTATTGCATATTTATAGCCCTAAAGTAATCTATCTTTTTGAAAATTACAAGGTCGAAGTATGGTTATCCTAGTGGCATGAATTCGAAAATTGAAACAATGCATTGAGCCATACAATGTTTTAAAAAGGCAAACGTTCTGGCAATGGACTAATAAATACATATTTACCTCTGATTGTTCTGGAGCTTGACCATAATTAAATCAAGGGTTTTTAGACTTCATTAGGGGCAGAGAATTGGTATTATTGTTGTTGTAGTCTATTGATTGTCCTTAGGCTGAGGTAGAAAAGAATTCTGACATTGGTGGCTAAGTATGAACTTTGTATTGGACAGTGCACTGGGTGCCATTTTGATATAATGGATATATTTATGAGCCTACTTTGATCATATGTTGTCTTTTCTCCATATTCTAAAGCTTTGTGTTTGGAAACATGAATGAAAATCTTTAAAATTATGTTTTTTATAAAAAATAAATATTTAATGTATTTTTTACAATGATCGAGTCATTGAAATCAAACCAGCCAAGTCGATACCGAGTCAGAGTTGGATTTTTAAAACATTGGCATGGATGATGCTTTTGGAGACTCGAGTTTCTCATGTGAGTCTGGCGAATCCAAAGAATTGAGATGTTGAGTAGCTTCATTATTCTGGGGTATTTGATCGGGTATAATCTTCAACTTGTTACAAATATAGGTCAACATCACCATTGCTTGACTATGATTTAGATTCACCGTATTTGAAAGGATTTCATGATCCTTTTTAAATTCGTTATGGTTCTACTCGAGCTGACTTTTTAGTCTCTTTGTTACATCTTGGAGCTCCTTGATTTCATTGGAATGCCCGATAACCTTATAACCTTATTCTCAAGATCAATCAATCTTAAATCAGCCATCGACATTGACGAAGACATTGGTTGGGTATGTGGTGGCGTATATTTATCCAGCTTAACCTTTTTGTTCAACTTGATCCTAATTTTTTTCTTAAATATTAAAATATTATTATGTATTTTTTACCTAATTAAATAATATTACTTTTTTGTTAAACTGAATAATACTATATATGGCTATATATAATTATATTAATTAACTATATAATTAATTTAACTATTAATTAATTATACAATAAAAAGATTATATAATTACTTAACCTTACTATATAGTTGATTAATAATCTAATGTTTATATCTGGGTCTTAATATATATAAACGGAGATGGACGACGGAAATCTAAACTGAGACAGATGACGAAAATCAACAAAGGCCGGACGATGGAAATTAACAAAGGCAGGTAGTAGAAGAAGCTGAAGGGTCGGTGGAGTGCGTGGGGGAGATGGAGTGATAAGGGATGTGGTGGAGAAATAGTGGGACAAGGCACATGTGGTCGGGTCAGGACAGAGGTGATGGCGGCACGATATAGCTAGTGGTACAGAGGTGCGGAACAGAGGCGCAGTGGGCACGGTTAAGGAGGAAGCAGAAGAGTAGTAGAACAAAGGTGACGGAGGATGATCTTGGTTTATCGACCAGAGGAACAACGATGGTGGAAGAGCAGCAGAACAACAACAGGAGACGATGTTGGCACCTGAACGGCTCAAAGTAACAAACTTCATCTTATTTAGTTTCCGGTATAAAGTGTCTGGTTAAGCCCCCGGTAGGAAATTAGTTCCAGGCTGCTGGATTTAACCTGACCTGTGATGCTCGACTAAAAAGGCCACCATCGATTTCTCGCTCACCATCATATGGGTGAGATTCTCTACTGCATTTTAATCACAAGTTGATGGTCGCCGGTTGGGCCCCACTTTTTAACCCTATAGTCAATCAACCTTTTTGTTCATGCTTTCCACCCGCAAATCAAAATGAACTCGCTTTGATACCAAATGAAGCACACAATTCATTGATTGACAGAAATAAGAATAGATATTATTAGTTATTGAATGATTGATACAATTGTGGGAGACCCCTTGCTTAAATACTCTCTGTTGCTTTGGGGTAGCATCAGATGTGCTCTAGCCATGAAAATTGGTGGAGAGGCTAAGGCATATGAGATCTCCAATACCCAGAAAGGGTTTGGGTAGATTCTAAACAACTTGGGAGATATTAAAATAATTAATATTTTTAATGGAGTCCCTAAGTCTAAACTTAGGGAAAATAAAATATTAATATGTATTAATATAAAACTGTGTTAGAATGGTCCAAAAGTCATGGATCAATAATCTTAGCCGTTGATTAGGGACTAGGGACTTAATCGGTCGTTGATCTGTCAATAAGAAAAGTATAAGAGGCTTGAGGGTCACTTGGAGAACTCACTAAGGGAGACCAGTCAGTTCAATTTCTAGAGCGGGGTTAGCTGAGAAATTGAACCAGTGGTCTTGTGAGCAGTCAGGAGGCAGCAAGTACGGAGTAGAGAGGCGGGATCAGCCACTGGAGATCAGCGCAGAGGTAGGAGAGGCAGAAACAAGGCTTTTTAGGTAGACGTAGAGGCAACAGAAGACTGCGTAGTCACTTGCTGGGCTTGCGTGAGTGACGCAGAGAGGCCTAGGGCTGGCATAGTCAAGCAGGGGTTGACACAGAGGGTTTGAGAGCCACGCAGAGGTTAGCCGGGCTGACACTGGGATTGGGAGAAGTGTTGGAGAATTATTTTTCTTTTTGGGTAAATCAATTTGGCACCCTGTTGTACAAAAGAATTGCTGAATAATAAAATCCTCCTTTGCTGCACCGGTTTTCCCACATTGGGTTTTTCTGGGGACTGTTGTCCAAAATATTTGTTTTTTATTACGGTGCGATATCTGTAGCAGTATTTTATTTTAATGTTTATTGAAGTAATTTCCTAAATATTTTATTATGGAATAAGTAGGAAAAATAAATCAGTTGCTGCAGTGATAGAATTTTCACATGGTCAAAAAGGGAAAATCAGTTATGGGTCGAGACCGCGATGCAGAGGCATCCACGTCAGGGGACCCACACAGATTTTCATAAGATTGCACAAGAGAAAGAGATTCGACTTCTTTATGTTGGCTTCTAGGCTGGAAGAAGAAGTGGCATGTATGACTAGTGCTGCATCATCAGAGGTATCGTATATAGACAGTGGAGCTTCGTGGCATATGATGGGAATCAGGGAATGTTTCTCAGAATATTGAGAAGAGAAGATGAACTTGCAGATCACCATGGGGACCAAGGCAAAGTGTTCTCTAGTAGGGAAGGTTACCATAGTTTTTCAAACAGAATTGGAGAACGGTTTCGTGCTACAAATGTACTGTGTGTACTAGAGTCTAGGATTGGGGATGAACTTACTTTCCTTGTCGCAACTACAAGGCAAGGGCTATGCCATCTACTTCATCAAGGAGAAGGTATACGTCAGACACCTGAGCTAGAAAAAGAAAGTACAGATCGGGATCAAAAGTAATCGGTTGTATAGATTGCAACTAGAATCACCAATGGCACTAATAGGCAGTCATGGAGACAAGGACTTGAACAAACTATGGCACAAAAGAATGGGTCAGTTGTACCATGGAGCTTTGAGGGTGCAGCAGTGTAGAGGATGTTGTGTAGGGAGGCATAGCATCAGCACAGGGACCGATGCCGGATGATCAGGGTGATATTCAGTGAGGAGTATTATTAGAGCACAATCCTCGCTAAGAGGGAGTGTTGATTTGGGGTAACATCGGATGTGCTCTAGCCACGAAAATTGGTGGAGAGACTAAGGCACATGAGATCTCCGATACCCAGAAGGGTCTAGGCAGCACATGAGATCGATACCCAAAAGGGTTTGGGCAGATTCTAAACAGTTTGGGAGATATTAAAATAATTAATATTTTTAATTATTATGACTTGGTCCCTAAGTCTAAACTTAGGGAAAATAAAATATTAATGTGTATTAATATAAAACTGTGTTAGAATGGTCCGAAAGTCATGGACCAAGCCGGATTTAATCTTAGCCGTTGATTAGGGACTTAATCTCGGCCGTTGATTTGTCAACGAGAAAAGTATAAGAGGCTTGAGGGTCACTTAGAGAACACACTGAGGGAGACCAGTCAGTTCAATTTCTGGAACGAGGTTAGCTGAGAAATTGAACCAGTGGTCTGGGGAGCAGTCAGGAGGCAGCGAGTACGGAGCAGAGAGGCGGGATTAGCCATTGGAGATCAGTGCAGAGGCAGGAGAGGCAAATGCAGGGCTTTTCAGGCAGATGCAGAGGCAACAAAAGATTGTGTAGTCACTTGCTCGGCCTGCGTGAGTGACGCAGAGAGGCCCAGGGTTGACGCAGTCAAGCAGGGGCTGACACAGAGGGTTTGAGAGCCATGTTGAGGTCAACCGGGCTGACACTAGGATTGGAAGAAGTGCTGGAGAATTATTTCTCTCTGTGGTTTAGCTAGTTTGGCACCCTGTTGTACAGAAGAATTGCTGAATAATAAAATATTCCCTTGCTGCACCGGTTTTCCCACATTGGGTTTTTCCAGGGACTGTTGTCCAAAATATCTGTGTCAATGTGTTAATGCTTGTGCATATGTTTGTTTCTGTGTTACGGTGTGATATCTGCAGTAGTATTTTATTTTAATGTTCATTGAAGTAATTTCATAAATAACTTATTGTGGATTAAGTAGGAAAAATAAATCAGTTGCTGCAGTGATAGAATTTTCACACTCTTGGGTGCCTCTCGCCCTTTTCCTAATTAACTAATAATTATAGACTCATTATTTTTTACATAACAAATATGGGACAAATCTTAAAAGTTATGGCGTAAATCTTAACAATTACTGTCAACTGGAATCTGCATCAAGATATGCCAATACTAGAAATTAAAATTCCAGACATTTGTTATTTTTGCATACTTCAACTGCACTAATGCATGCAATAATGACACTCTATCATGCGACAGAGGTAACATAGTCTCTGGTATTTATTGTGCTTTTTATTTTGCTATTAAGTACTGGTCAGTCTGAAATAATGGGATATTGAAATATACACATTCAATTTTTGTCATATACATTTCAAATTTTATTAACTTGTCTATTGTTTTTCTGAAATGATGCTTATATCTCATCTATTATACAGTTCATATTCTTCTTCCTTTTTGGAGTTTAGTTTTTCTTCTTGATCCTGTTTTTTTTTTAATGCTTGCTTTGACTACTAACATATTCAAAATCTGTACAGTCAGAGCATTTTTACAATTAAAAGGTGGGCTGTATGGAAACCAAAATTGACCTAGATCATCTCTCAAAATTAAATATTTCTGCTTGGCCATAAATCATTTAAATTGACTGTCTCTAGAGTCTATAGTGCACTCCAGACAACAAAATCACTGAAGGTCCCAAAAACTCTGCCAACAAGTCACAGAAATGATTAACAGCACACATACTGAGAATTCAATTAAGCCACTGCTAGGATTAGGGCCACATTGGGAGGAGGATCATTCATATCATTCTTTCTGGCCACACACCAATTATTCATTGGCTCCATGTCTGAAGCAATAGCATGCCAACCATTGTTTTCATGGTATTTCTCATTCTCAGAAATTGCAGGTGCAAGAATCAGAGATTTATCATTTGATGGCTGTGCCGGAGATCTGCATGGCCAGATGTAGGGAAAATCTCTCTCCCTCATGGCCTGGCCAGCACCATGCCTTGGCTTTCCCTTACTGCATTGAGATTATCTGTGCTGAGAAGAAGGGTTCCAAGATTTCGCATGGGGGTTCCCTCCTGGTGTATGGCAACCCCTTTCAGTATTCCAGGAGTTGGCCCAGTTGTGGCACATCAAGCTCCACCATCTGTACCTGCACTGTGATCTGCAGTGAAAGATTAGCACAACACATCTTACTGTCAGCCCAGGGAAAGATTTTATCCACTTGGGCCTGATTAAACAACATTGCATTCCATTCTTGCTTGATAAAAAATAAAACTTAGATTCAAACAAGGGACTGCACAAAGAAGGCTTTTGGAATCTCTGGGAAAAGTTTCTAGATACTACAAAGTCTAAAGAGCCAGGTAGACTGCCTTATATCCATTAACCAGCATACATTTCTGAAGGGCTTGGCCTTCAGTTCCAGTCCTTCCACCAGCTAGTTGGAGGTTGAAGCCCTAGCTTCAACAAGAAGAGTGTATGGAATACCTTTAGCTGGTTCAAAATCAGTTTGTCAGGGTTGGAGAGTCTGAAGCGCTCCTTCAGCTTGGGCCAAGAGATCCAGTCACTGTACTGAGTTGAATTGTTGAACAGGTCTCAAATCATGTTAATTCCAGAAGAATACCAAATATGAACTATTTCCTTTCCAATTTAGAAAGTACTTGATAACTTCTCAGGCCTTCCAAATGCTTTGTACAACAAAGGTTCCTTTAGCTTTGATCACAGCTGGAGTGACAACAACAGTTTGTAGGTTCAGACCCAAACATGACATTTATAATTTTTTCCAAGAGCTCTCATGATAGGGTTCCTGGTCTTTCCTTCCAAGGGTCTCTTGTTTGTGTTATCATTTATATTGATATTTGTTTCTAAATATATGTCTCTGGGAGGATAATAAAATAAGCCTATGTTCTTATTGATGAAATATCAAGAAAGGGGTGGGAGTGTTAGCACACTCACATCAATACTCGTTAAATATTACTGGGGAGATGTTTCTGTTGCCTGCTCTGTTTATTTTGTTCTTTGCAGTTTGAAATACGCTTCTTGTATATGCATCTTATACTGGAGACTTTTATGGGAAGTATGATTTTCTTTAGAATGCACCTTGTTAGTTTCTGTAGTTAAAACTTTGCAACAGATGCTATTCGGAGATCTAAGATTATCTCTTTTTTTTTGGCAGTGGGAGTAATGATCATACAACAAAGTTTTGGTGCAGAAACCGTCCAGGTGACACATCTAGAGACAAACATGCTTCATACATACCAGGTTTGGGTTTTTGTTCGTTTTATCGTTGAAAAAGTGTAGTGTATATGTTTTGGTGGTTTCCTTTCCATACAGGGTGACAACATCAAAGTCAGATTGGTCACTCTTGCATGATATATAATAACAGCTATAGTATCCAGTATAGTCGACAGGTGCTCCATAATTTTGGTGTTTCAAGTGTCAAAATGGGATCTCCTTACTGGTCTGTGTAACGTGATGTCTGTTTGGACAAAAGAAGTTGCTATCTGATTTAGATTGTTTCTGCTCTCTATATATTAACTACTGCTCTGGTTATTATGCCAATCAGGCTCAAGTGAGCAAAATATTGTTCTGGGTCGTTCATCCAACAATTTTCAGACATCAGAAGGTCCAACTACCCCAGGACCATTTGCAGCAGGAGGAACAATGCGTGGTGAAGGAACAATTCCAGGTGTCGGTGCTGCTATGCCTCTGTCACTTCCAACACTTGATACAACCCCACAGACAGAACAACCACAACAATCTGTGTTGGGCTCAGCTCCCCCAGGAGTTCATCCAGGAGGTCCTCATCCTCCGTTTGCTCCTCATCCTTCTATTGCTACATCTACTCAACAAATGTATCAGCAAACACAACAGCAACAGCAGCATCAGATGGGTCATCTGCCACATCCACCTCCACCATTACCACCCCAACCACCCCATTTGCAACAGCAGCAACTACAGCATCCACAACAAGTACAAGCTCCTCCAATGCCTTTAGGATTACATCCACATCCACCACCACCACCTCGACCACCATTACCACAACCTCCTCAAATAGGAATGCCATCTTCTATGCCTGTTTCAATGCCATCATCACTGCCAAATGCAGTGGTGTCGGCAGAGTCTATGCTTCCAAGACCAGGACCTAATTTGTCCTCAGCTCATATGCTTCATTCCAGTCAATATTCTTCCATGGTATCATTGCCAGGACAATTAGCCCAAGGTTCATCAAATCAAATTATAACTCAACTACCACAATCTCATGCGCTTGGGCAGGTTTCTGTGTCAAACCTTCCAACTGGCATAGGAGGCTTTCTGAATGGTGTTACAAGTGTTTTGGAAAGTCAAAATCCTGTTTCTGGAGCTCCTCCTTTTCCTTCTAACACAGTTGGCATGCAGCCTCTACCTCCAGCAGTAATTACATCAACTTCTGGAACATACAACAGGCCGCAAAGTGGACCATTACCACCGGTGTCAATATCTCCAGTGCTTAATACATACCAGGTATGCAGATTGCCTTTAAAAGAAATTTTATGTGAGAATTCATAACTATTGACACAGGTTAGATTACATTTTGTTTGGTTTGTTCTCTTTAAGGAACATGGTTAACTTTAGCATTTGCAGGAGTCTTGATCTCATGGTGTTTTAATTTTGATTTTGCAGTCAGCTGCTGCCCAAAACATGATGGATGTGAGGGGGCCCGGTACAAACCTAGGAACGAATGTTGGTCTTGGGATGGGAATTGGCATGGGTGTTCCACCTCACCCTCATGGTCCCACACCACCTCAAATGTGATGATTAGTCACTAGAAATTGGTGATTCAAAATGCTAAACCTAAACCGTAGAGTTTTGTAGTCCCCATGCTTCCGAAGTTTTTGTGGGAGACTGTAAGACTTCATATCAACATTTGTTGTAATTTGAGTTACAAATCTTGAATTCTTGTCAAATAGACTAGGCAGAGTATTTCTTTTTAGTGTTAGAAACACCAGTCATACTCAGCAATCGTGGGCATGTTTTACGAATCACTTAGACAGTGTTCTCCACTTTGCGAAGCACAACAGTATTGGCTGTTGCCATTTTAATGAATGGGCTCCACGCGTACTAAAATGAGGCAGAATTTCCTGAAAAGCAACTGTTTCATGATTGGAGGACAATTTTGGTGATGATAAGAATAAAGAACTTTTGTTTTGTCTTTATGCATGCTTGTAAAGTGGATGGCTTGTAGTGTAAGTCTTGCTTGTGCCAGAAATTACATAGGAATTATGTTGCAGGCAACCCAAATTAGGAAGCATTTATCAATATTTTCAAATATTCTGAAGTGAACCAGGAAATGGGGTAACTGAACGCTTCAATTAAATACTTTGAAAACATGAAAATTTAGGAGGCAGGCCAATGTAAAGCGTGTTCATTTTTTCTTTTTAACGTTCTGAAGTGAATCGAGAAACAGGGTAATAATATGTTTAATAAACACACTTAAAGCACGATTAATAAACAATATTTTTTTAAATTATATTTAAAGCACGATTTTAGTAGATAGAATGGTATGTTAGGTAGAATGAATTCAAGTACTAACATATAAATATCTTCAAATAGTTTCACACTAGCATCTCATAAAAGATCTGAGAAGCATAACATGACCAGAAATTTATAAAGATGTGCATAGAAAAGAAAATTAAATACTTTGAAGGTATGAAATTTAGGAGGCAGGCCAATTTAAGAAGTGTTCGTTT
>APFE031407940.1:0-33112 GCA_000404065.3 Pinus taeda
TGTTCGAAGGCTACCTGGCATATCTTCAGACTCCGTCTAAGACTTATGAAACACACACATCAATGAGCAAATGACAAATTTGTTCTCCCCAGTATGGTCGCCAAATATGTTAGCGCTTGGAATTCACCTAGGCTGAGATAGACAAACTCTCAAGGCTACATCAAACCATTTCACCTCGTAGCTAGCCCTACGAGGTATGAGAAGGCTCTCTCGGGTCAGATTCGGTAGATCTTTCAATATGATAAGCTGACCAATTAGGAAACAAGGATTTTAGGCTAGTAAATTGATAAGGGGGGTTGATTTAAAGATTTTTGGTTTTTTGGTGGCAATTGGAGGGAGTGCAATTCAGGGTGCGGCGATTGAGCACAGTTTTTGCAGGGGGATCTTTGGGGCAAGGTAGGAGTGAGCGCTGATGCCTTAATTTGAGATGGATGATCAGGGATGATAGAGAAGGAGCTAAAGAGGGCAAACAACCATTTGAATCCTCTCTAGATAGCAGAAAACATAAATTTTGAACAACCTAAAAAGCTGAGCATGTCAAAGCATGTATTCAAACTTTACCACTTCATCTGTCCAAATAGAAGCAAAAGAGAGATGTAGAATACATAAACAAACTTACAATAACATGTAGAGAACACACCATCAACACTACAATCCACAAGAATCCACAAGGATGTCTGCAAAACCCTGGCCTTCTTCCTCTTGAAATTGCAAAGATAGATGTCAATATACAATAAAACTTCTCCCACAAGAGTCCAACCTTCCAACCTCTCAAAATGACTAAGAAAACACATAATATAGGCAAGCTAACCTCTTCCCTTGCCTCTAGGGGTCGAGCTCATCCTTCTAGGAGCAGTTTGAACTAATTCCAAACTAAGCACTAGATAATAGGCAGCTCAACAACTTGCCTCTATTACTTAGCTAACTGATTCATGCATTAATTATTCACTTTTTACATCAAGGAAGCTTCTAGAAGAGTAAAGAGAGGTAAAATCTATCAAATTTCCATGAAAATATTACATTTATCCATCATATACAAGTAAAAATGATCAACCATAGTCAAAACAGTGTTTTTTGACCAAAAAAGGTCAATTTTGGCAAAGTTAGCTCTCACTGTCGCGCCCCCTGGCTCTCACTGTTGCGCACCTTTGCAGCAACTTTTGAGTGGGTTCCACTGGTCCAAATCAGGTGCAAGATGGCTCATTGGAAAGCTTGGTCTGTCTAACTTCCATCCCAAGTGGAATTTCTGAATTTGGAGTTGTTTTGCCCCCTCAAAAACCATTTCTCCCAAGGTCACTTTCTGCAACTCAAAAAGTGGGCAGAAAGTCATTTTTTTGATGTATTTTGAGCTTTTGGAGGCTCAAATCTCAAAATCAGGCTTCTCCCAAGTATTGGTAATTTTTCTCTTTGCATGCCCTTTCCAAAAATGCCAAGTTTTCAAAATTCCGAGCAGTCCTTCAAAACAGCCGCGCTCGGGACGCGGACATGACACGGGAAAAACCTGTAATTTTACCAAAAATTGGCTAAATGCTCCAAAATTCTCAAAATTTTCAGATTTTGATGCTAGATCAAGGCTGATCAGTACCATGATGAATGAAGGATGCTTCAGCCAAGATGGAGAGTGGATTTGTCCTTTTCTTCTTCTTCCGAGCTTCTGACAGCTTTCGTTGGAGGATTTTGTTTCTAGCTTTACAAACATGCAATCTTGCCCAATAGTGTGTCTTCATGTTGCGTAGCAGCTCTTTGTCATGATTTTCCTTTTCTAATAATATCTCCAAATGTGCATTTACACGAATAAGCATGGACTCCCGATCAGCACGCAATAGGTCACCAGGATTCCTACGGTTCAAAGTTCGATCATTGCAGATCCTACATAGCTCATCAAGCTCCTTTTCATCTTCTAATTGTTTAGTGTGCTGTTCTGGATAAGTGTTGGTCCATTGGGCCATTTGGAGCTTCTGCTACAACACGAGGTTCTCCTCCTCTTTCTGCTTGATAATCTCATAAAGATTTGAAGGGGAAGAGCGGGCATCATGATCAATGAAATCATCATGTGCCTCGTGAACTGCCTGATCCTCAATCATGGGCTGCTTGCCCTCTCGTACTGCCTGTGCCGATGAAGAAAGTGAGGCCCCTTCGACCTGGTGTGGAGATAACACTCGCTGCTCTGAAGACTATGAAGAGACCCCTTCCATCTGTTGTGGAGAAAGTACTCGTCGAGCTGCTGCAAATAAGGTCCTATGACCTTTCTGATATGTGACCCGAGGAGAAAAAGCCATGTGTCTAGGAATGCTGGTCTCGGGCTGATGTGATGGCTCTCCCTCCTCGTGAACTGGCTCCAGCCCTGGATGTGGCTGTGTGAAAAAATGTCGGGAGATGAAATCTGCCCAAGGAATGCCCTGCTGGCTCAGCTGATGGGAAACTACTAGCT
Organism: Pinus taeda; assembly: GCA_000404065.3. Classification (NCBI taxonomy): domain Eukaryota; kingdom Viridiplantae; phylum Streptophyta; class Pinopsida; order Pinales; family Pinaceae; genus Pinus; species Pinus taeda. The sequence continues at coordinate 2,432 of APFE031407940.1, forward strand.
GAATAAGACCATGATGGCATAAGCTCCGAAGCTGCTGTGCTGGGGTCTGTCTCTGAAAGAGAGCGACCATCCTCTGAATGTCGTGAGATAAGTATGCTACGATGTTCATGATTCACTCTGGTGAAGTGCATCAACATGCGCATATGATAAGAAGATACTCGTGCGAATCTACCCTCGCATGTGAAGTAGTGCATAATGAGTCTCATGATATCTATATACTCTGCTCGGAGGAACTTGATAGGAAAGTCCCTGACAAGTTACGCACACAGGTAGACCTGACATATGGCTCGTAGTATACTAGATCCAGCCACTTGCGCTTCGGCCACACCTCACCCACATTGGGTATCCCAGTAGCCTCTGTAATAACCTCTGGAGAAAATACAAAATTCACCCCTGCAAAGGTGACCTGCCTGTCATGGAGATGTAGGACAAACAACCGAGCCAACTCTCTGTGATGCTGAATGTGTGAGAGCCTCTCACAAAACTGATAACAAGCCATGTGCTGAAAACAAGATACTGCAAATGGGCAAGCCTGCAACTCAGTCAATGATGTGAGCTCTACCTTCTTGTGTTAGCCACTCTTGCCTCCCCTACGAGGCCTCCGCTGCGTCTCAATCTCAGTAGATGATGATCGGTCATCACCTTGCTCATTAGTCTCTATAGTTGACATGGTGTTATTGAGCAAGGTGGAATAAACAAGTCAAAATGATCGCTGCCCTGCCTGCAAAATGCTGTGAAGTATGTTGTTTTCAAGGGGAAACATCATGAGGGATATGTTAGGGGAGGGAATTTACATATAGGAAAGGGAAAAATATATATATAAGCAGGGAATTCTGAAGGAAAATATCACATAATGCTAAATATGTCATTCCATCTTTCAACATTTGCAAATCAATACTTTATTTAGGGAAACTGTGTTTTTTTAAACATCAAGGGAAAGGACAATGAAAATCTTCATGATGGAGGGGAGGATGCCATGGGCATAGGAGGATAGGGCAGCATCACTTATGTACAAATAACAGGCAGCTCGTTTCATTTTGTTTTTGCATGCCTTTCATAAGCATACTCTGTTTTTTCACATGTAAAAATGGCCATTTAATGCTGATGGAAAATAGGGGTTTTGGGTATTTGATTACAAGGGGAAGGGAAGGGTTGCTGTGATTATTTTGCAATGGAGAGGAGAGGAATTGTATCAAGGGAATTAGGGGAATGAGGGGATATAGTGAATTAGGATTAGGGAGTAATGAAACCTACTAACAAAGTCTGCCAACCAATTTTCACAACAGCAGTCTTTCAATAGCGCTGGTAGCTTTATAATTGCATTTATCATGAGTGAATTAGGGTTTCATTGCATGTTTTGACAATAGGGAAGGAGATTCAATTGCATAGGGAATTTGAAGATGGGATAGGCAATTGAATTAGGTTTTTCATGAGGGGAATGGGTAGGAAAACAAAGTCTAGGAAAAGGGAGATGATACCATGTTAATTGACAAACCCTAGCACAACAAAACTGCTCCTTTTTTATCGCTAGCAGCATACATTTGATAGATTTTGTCATGATTTTACACAGCTTCTAACCTTTGATATTTACAGCAAGATGACATCTTTCTTTTGTTTTTTATAAGGCTATGCAAATTATATTTTTTACTATTTTTTACAATTCTTGTTTGCATGCCTTGTCATCACTTTCTTTTCTTTTTACTATATTTGTTTTTATTCTTTTGCTGTGCAATTTACATATATAATTTGTTGTGTGTAATGGTAGGGTTTGAGCATGATGCATGGTAGAAAACTAGGGTTTAAAATATGGTTTAGGAGGGGTTAGGGTTTCATGGAATTCGGGATGGGGTCTAGCATTAATTTGCAAATAAGATTAATGAAAATGACACTCTAACACGTGAATTTATAATGGGAAACTAATGGAAGGGAATAAAGGAAAAATTACCTTGAAAAACAAACAATACAACCTAACATAAGCTTGCAAAGACATCAACCATTTAACCTATTTCTTCATAATTTCTCATGGTAAAAATGACCATAAACATGCTATCCATCCATGACATTATCATACCTTGACAAATTTGAGTGAACTTGGAAGAAAGTTTACTGTTTGGGTGAGTTTTTGTGCAAGCTGCCCGAATGACCGCGCACCTCCCCAAAAAAGCCGCGCACCACCCAGAAATCTGCGCCTGTGTATTTTTCTTCAGCAGAAAACTCACCACAGAGCCGCGCACTACCCAGAAATCCGCGCACACTTGTGAAATGACCGCGCACCTTCCCAGGCACTAAATTTGCTGAAAGTTGCCACGAAATCGCCTTCTTTGCCTCTAGCACGAAATTTTCACTCTCAATTGCACAATAAGAGTGACTAAAGAGGGAAATTAGCTTTTATAGGGTCATTTTAAAAAAAAATTAACTTTAGAACCCACTTTCTAATGTTTTCAATTTGCTTTTCTTTTTAACATTGTTAGAGTCTTTTTGTCCTTAAATGAGCTCTTTTAGCGTTGGACTCAATTCTTTTGGTAGGTGACCATTGATGGACTGTGGAGAAGGAACCAGGGTTGTTGCGGCACTTTGCAAACTTCTAAGAATTTCTTTATTTTTACAAATTTGACATGACCTTGGACTTAAAAACAGGGTTTTTAAATCCAAGGTATAAAATGATCTGTAACTGATGAAAATAACCATGAAACATATGTACATACCTCCTTCTGGCTCGCTAGACACTCACTGACCTTGACTCATGACCTTGAAGTGATTTTGACTCAAAACCCTAGACCTAAGACCTGGGACCTCAAGACAAAAATAACAACAAGTATGACTCAATTACATTGTAGTATGACCTCATCCAGCGAAGCCAAGAAGGGAACAAAGACCTGCTCCTCCATTCAGTGTTATGGCATGCCTAGTGGGATGCAAAGTTGACACTGATGAGACACCTAACTATGCATATGCAAAGAGCTATTGATCACTGATGGAGGGCTTAAGACCGACACTAACACTCTCCAACTAATTACCAATTTATATATTCATCTCTCATCCCCAAATGTACTCTATTCTTATCACATTCCCAAATGTCCTCTCATGTTTACTTGGGAGAAGACAAGTCAACTATAAGGATGAGGGAGAATTTATGACATTAATGAGAGGTGGTTGAGGTGGAGAGGAGAGGGGGGAGTGCATAAAAGGGGAAGGAGGAAGAGAGGAAGGGGGATGTTGGGTCTTGCTTTTGATTTTGGTTGGCTGTTATTTTGGAGGAATTGTTGAGAGAGAGGAAGGGAGTATTGTTTATATTGGTCTTGGACACACACACTACATCTAGTTGGACTTGGGTTTGGAGGGCTAGGAAACCAGTGGAGGTTTCCTAGGCTAGGAATTACTTCCTAGTTAGCTGGGAGGTAAATCCAGTCAGTAGTCAAGAGGAGTGTTCCAGTAAGAGCAGCAGCTCAAGGGCATCTCCACCAGGCCATCGGTACAGGTATTCCTCTATGCATAGATTACTCATGTAAGTGATTGAAATGAAATGTTCACTAATTAAATTGTAGGAATTAGATTCTAAATGGTAAATTATCATCGTTTAAATGTCTTGTAAAAAAATAAATTATTGCCTCTTATTGCATTTAATTTCAGAGAATATAGATCTAGTAGAAGACCCTAGGATGGGATCTTACAATGTGCATGTATATATATTAAAATTTTAAAATTACACATGAAAATGCGAAAACTAGATCAATATTAAAAAAATCAAGTATCAACTTTTTCAAATTGTCTAGACGGTTCAATCTCTGTAACCGACTAAAGTTTCAAATTCCATAAAATACCTTGTGGTGTTCCCCTTGCATTTCTCCCACTTGGATGCCTTGTACAATACATGTACATGTACATATTAAAAATTTAAAATTGCACATGAAAATGCATAAAATTGCAATATGAAAAAAATTGTTACATGAATTTTTCAAATTGTTTAGATGATCCTATCCCCATTGTCGACTCCATCACTAAAGTCCCTAGAGAATGGAAATCATCTCTACAAACCTAAAATTTTAAAATTGTAAGATAAATCTATCTCGTTTTTTAAATGGAAATTGCACTTCAATTTATAACAAAACATAAGTGAAATATTCAATACTTGTGACAATAAATTATTTGACACATCTCCTAGTAGAGAGGAAGACGATGGTGATATGTTGAAAACATCAAATAGAATCAGAATCTATTAACATTTAATTATATATACAAAATTATTTATTTTAAAAATATGTCCTCGCAATACCGATATAATAAAAGTAGAATAATAATTGTATCAACATGAACTCTTCAAAAAAAACTAACATCTCTCAAAATAGCTTGATTGGAACCTGAACCTGGGTCTGTGATATCATCAAAATTTTCATTGAACAAATGAGTTAACTGCAAATGGTGAACATATGATACATTTGTGTTAGATTATATCTGAAAAAATTAACAAAATGTATGTGAATCAATATTAACACATAAATTACAAATTACATTAAAATATCCACCCTGACCATTAACATATACCGATCCCACATCCTCTTCCTCATGAATAATTAGGTTGCCAACCATTAAGACAACTCTTTTCATATTCTTAAGCTCCTCAATATTCATATTATCTATCTCCTCATATATTTTATATACGGAATTAGCACGTGCATTAGCTTGTGCTCTTTGTTGATTTAGATCGATATCAATTTTAGTGAATGCGCTCTGAATGTTGTCTATAATGGAATCCCTTCCTTCTTGACCAATTTTAGAAGTGGCATCCATCTTTGACCCCAAAGTTACCAAACAAGGAGGTTTCCATACCAAAGGTGGCGGAGGGCGAGGCAATTCAATGTAACGTAATGCGCTCATACGATCACATAACCGACCTCTCCCAGTACCATAATATTCGAATGGAAGGTCATTATAAGCGGGTTTCATACCCAAGAAGAATTTTGTATAAAATAAATTTGTAAAATAAATTGGAACCTCGTCATTCCATCACATCTTTCCATATGCTGCAAGGAACCTATCATACAAATGGATAGCTATATCAGGGTGCTTGAAATATTGCACCTTGAACATCTTTTTTTCAGCCCTTTTTTGAAATTAAACATAGATTTTTCATTTTCTTAACCCTTTTACTGACCTTGGCCCATTTATCGGGACCCATTATTGCTTCCTTTCTATGCCTCATCATATCTATAAATCAATCCATGGCTAACCCAAGCTTCTCGTAAATATCAAGAAATGAGCTTAGAGAGTGCACAATTATTTCTAAGCTTTCTCGACTCTCTACAGGGAGCTCCAAACTCCCAAGACTTTTGCACCTTTAGAGTGTACATTGTTGGAGGTTTGTTTCCCAAGGAAGCTCATCAAGAATATCATATGGATAAGTGGTAGTTGGTGTATGGCCACCTTCTTGAATTTTTGGCTTCGCTTACATCTACTTGTAGCAACATTTTTACCATCTGCATCAATATATAAAATTACATAAATATAAAAATATGTGAACAAATGTATTCATACACATGCAAGATAGGCATGTACATGCATATGTACATAAAATTCATTTACATGTACAAATTTGTTTTAATATATACATATAATTTACCAAAATTATGAGGATCATGATGATCCGATTGAGATTGATGACCACCCAAAGAATGTTGACCACCCTCATGCGACAACATAGTGAGCGAAGCTTCTAAAGAAAATAGAAAATTAATTCAATATATGTGTACATACCACGATGGTGTGAACGATGGCCCTCAATTGATTGAGTAGATACTCTTTCTGACCTAGTTTGAGATGCTCCTAAAAAAATAAAATTTATTATAAATTAATTTAAAGCTAAATTGATAAAAAAATCAATTCCATATGTATACATACATATGATTATATTCAAATATCATTTAAAAACTTGCACATAAACATGTATATACCAAGATCATGATGGACCTCCCCCGATTCATTTGATATTCTCTTTGATCCATTGCCTCCCCCTCTAGTAGATGCATGAGACTCTATTGATGCTCACCTCAAAGAATCATGTGGCAAATGCTCATCCATGATATGGATATCTATAGATATATACATACAAGATATTTAGAAAGTTACCTCATCCATTTACAATTCTTTTTAAAATTGCTATTTAAAAAAATCAAGAATTCAAAAATTTGTTGTAACCGTTGAAGTTACCTCATGCATTTAAAAATCTTGAAATTTCTATTTAGAAAGATTAAGAACTTATAAAATTGATGTAACCTTCGAAGTTACCTCAAGAATTTAATTGATGTAACCCTTGAAATTACATCGTGCATTTTAAGATCTTAAAATTGCTATTTAAAAACATTGAAAGAATTAAGAAAATTAATGTAACAATCTGAAGCTCTTCATTTAAAATATACTCAAGACTAAAACCATAAATTTTGAAGCACACATATTTTGAAAATTAAATACAAAATTTTCTAAAACATGTCAAGTTCACTAAGTTGTGCTTACATAGTGGGGGCACGCTTGGTATAGAATTGAAAAAACACATGGCCATTAAAAACAACACATTTATAACTAAACAAGCACACACACACATATCAAAGATATTTTACAATATCCATTAATAAATTTTGATGGGGAGCTTCTTAACACTAATTCATCTTTCACACACTAATCTTGAATTGGAATTGCCCCATACAATATATCATTGGACATCTTATTAACATTTTTACAATGTCTTATGCTAAATGATTGAAATTGACTAACAATTTTTTTTGCTTCTCCATGCAGGTGTTTTAACCTTTCCTTTTTAACTTGGTACACGCCTTTCATCTGGTTGCACACAAGTTTGGAATTGGTGAAGACTACAATTCCATTGGATCCATACTCCCTAGTTGTTCTTAAGCCTTCTATCAATGCAATATAATATGCTTCATTATTTGTTGTTCTTCTAGGTACATTCCTTTTCCTTTGGAGGACTTTGTTTGTAACAATATTGCATAACACATAAGTAATCATTTCTTTCCTTGGATTGGGATAACAAGAAACTTCTATGCATAATTTCCATTTTTCAACCATGTTTAATGGGTTTTCTGATCCCTGTAAAAAACATATTCAATAAAATGAATTTAATATATTTATTTATTGCAAATGACTTAGTTTATGGGAGAATGATAATAAATAAATACCTATTGTGATTGAATAATGGAATACTACAAGGATTTAGCCTAGTTTCAGGATCATCTTCTATGTTCTCCTTCAGAATTTATACATGTGATTGATAGTTTCATCAAGCAATTATAAATTATGATGTTAGCAATTTATTGATTTTAGGAACTGGGTCTATATAAAATCACTGCTTAAATGCATATGTGACAGATTATTTACACCAAGGGTGCATGCAGACTTGTTATCATTGTCATTCCTCCCTTTGGTTACTCTGCATAAGTTGATGGGAAACACTTGCAATGACGAATATAATGATGTTTTTGTCTCTTTCAATTAGAATATTGTATTCTTATTATGAAGGATGATTCCCACACTTCCTGACCTTATAATGAATTTATTGACCTATATGAGAAGTTGTGTGTTTTGAGTAACCATTTCAGAGAGCTTGATTTGAAATAGAATGAGACTTCAAGAAAATATAATCTTAACTGCAAATTTGTAGTCGAGTTTACTTATGCTTTGTCAAAACCCTAGAATTGAAATTTGATTTAAGACATGTGCTTTATTTTGTCATTTCAGGGAGCATAATCTGAACCAGAAAAGGAATTCAAGAAAAATGTTTAGGTGAAACTAAATGGAATTTATGATCTTTAGGTCTTTAGTGATATAATAAGGGTGGAAGGAAAAGGAAATAACTCGGAAGATGAAAAGGAAAAAAATTGCCAATCCATTCCTTTTTTTGCATTGTATTTCCTTTGAAATCCAATTTCATTACCAAAATATTAAAACATATAGCTCTAAACTTGCAGTGCATTTGACGAATAAAAGAATAACTTTCAATGGAGAAATAATTTTTTATTTGATATAAAATACAAATTGAAATTGGTATAGCATACGGACTATCCAAATCCCATATCAATTCCCGTATCAAATCTCGAAAAGGAATTCAAGAAAAATGTTTGGATGAACCTATAACTACCAAATTTGGCCGAAACGACCTAAAAATATGAAAATTTGTTGATTCGATTCGATTGATTAATACACTAATTTTAATACAGTATGATACTGTATATTAAAGTTTAAACTAATTTCTTGGTTATTCAATATGCTTTTTTGAGAGGATAGCGATGGGCATGCGTTTGTCAACTGTCAAACCGTGAGCTCTGGTGGAGGATAGGATACATTTTTAGTAGTTCACCATAAATAAGTTTAGTTTGTAGATTCCTACATATATTATTATGATCCAGATGCCATATCATATAAGAAATGAAATTTAGGTCCAGATTCCATATCATATAACCACGCACTGTCCAACCTTTGTTGTTTGATTTTCATTATATTAGTGCTTTGATATTCATTGGAAATAAAACGTTTTCATCCTTCATCCGAGGTTCAAAATTAGGAAAATCATGTCAAACAAAGATTTGGATAACAGAATATAATTACTATTAAAAAAGGATTTCTTGCCAACATTCCACCGTATATATCATCCCACCAGATAAACAGCCACGTGGATGGGTAATTACAGTTATAAATCAATATACAATACATGAAATGTCCTCAAAATCAATCAGGACAATTTGTAAGATCTATTTAACAAAATTTGAGTAGGAGTTGATGGGCCTCCAAATTAGATATAAATTAAGGCCCATCTCACCATCCTTCAGCACATTAAACCTCTCTTTTTGCATTAGATAATGTATCTTTAACTTTAATATGTTCATTAGGAAGGTTTATGGATAATTGCATATTTGTGCCTAATATTATTTATTTTTGTGGAATATTGTGAGAATATTGGGCAGATTATAAAGATTTGGAGGAGGAGATAATTTAGGGAATTTCTCCTGCCTACATGAGGATAAATTGAATAATAAGTCAACAAGGTATCATGAAATCATTCATAAATTCTCGATCTCCAATGATTGAGAAAATCTAGGGATGTCTTCCTTGTCATTTAATGCAGATTCCTAGTGTTGGGAACTAGATCCACTATTTGAGAGATTTTGGAGGGGAAAGCTTCCTCCTTTCATGGGGAATGCTTCCTATTCATTTTTATAAGTACCAAGTTGAATTTTCCTCTAGGGGTTTATTTTTATTGGTCTTCTTATGGGGAGAACTCGTATTTTTGCAGCTCCACTTTCATTTCTTGCAGGGATGTAATTGTATTGATGGAAATAATGAAGATTGGTGCCATGTTCAGCTTCTAAATCTTGGTCTCCTTCATAGGACTCTGAGCTTCCTTGGGCTTAGCCATCCCATGAGCCTAAAATCCCTTTTGTATCTTTTATTTTTATTCCTTTCACTTCTTATTCACATGCATCTCTTGTTCATGTCTTTTTCTATTTCTGCATTTAGTATTAATGATTTCTTGTTGTAGGATTGGGTTAATGGTTGAAGTAAGTTATTTTGCAGGATCAAAAGCATCATTTCGTCCTTGGAACAAATTTGGAAGTCATATTAATCATTGAGATACTTGGATTAGTTTGCTTATTCCCAAATCTAAATTTTTGGAAGTCCCTTGTGGAAAATAGTAGTAGTTTCCTGCTATTTTTTAGAACATGCTAATGAGCTTCAATTGAGTTTATTTCACTTGAATTAGATCATAAAAACATTTATTTTAATGAAAAATTTTATCACATTTAATTTTCACTTGATTAGGTTAGGCATTTGATAGATTACTAGCTCACTAGTTCTCGAATTTCTAGATTTTAGACTAGTAAGTTTCTGTTATTTTTTAGCATGTGTTAATAGAGGTATTTTTTAGTGATTCCACTTGGAATGGAGACCTAAGAAATACTAGTCAATAAAAAAAAAATTCCCATCCAATTTGGATTTGATTTTCTTGGTCATTTCGGTGAATTATAACATCTTGTAGCAGCTTCCTGTAGCACTCTTCCAGCATGTATATACTTTCCTAGATTTGCTCCAAAAGCTTGGTTTTTTCCCTTAGGGTTGAATCATAACAATGGTTGAGGAGGACTAAACAACACTTAATACTTGCCCTTTTAGCCCTGCAAAACATCTCAACAATTTGGGTTAATGGACATATTTATGAATTGGATAATACAATAATGATTTTCTTGATTGCCACATCCAACAGACAATGTCAATGGATCTAAACTCTTTGAAATGTAATTATTGATATTTAGTTAATGATCCTTTATTTATGAAATTAGAATAGGTTTGTTTTCCTTGTATTTTATTTCCTGCAATAGGTTAAGGTTTCCATTTTGAGCATTTCCATTTTTGCAGTTAGTTTAGGATTTGATTACAGTCACTCCATTACATCATGACAGTGAAGGTAGCACACATTGTATGATGCACATATAGTTCCAATACCTCTTAAATTTGTATGAACCCCGGGTTGATAATTAAAGTTGGTATCCTTGGGAGTTGCAACATTCTTGTTGTAATATTGAGGCTCATCATTTTTTGGCGTCGTTGCTGGGGAGGTGTCAAAGTATGCATTGTTTTCTTCCCTACTTGATTCATTTCTTTTTACTTTCTGCAAAAAACAAAAAACAAAAAATTTCATTCGACATCTTTCATTTCAAGAATAGAAAATGGAATTGCATTAGCATTCTTATTCAAAAAAATTCTTCAACACCAACCCCCCCATTTGATCACGTGGTGCAATAACAACCACATCACCATTCCTTTTTGCAGTTAGAAGAAGAAGAGGTGACAGAGAAGATAGGAGAAATTGATGGAGATGATGACAATGAGGAAGATCCTCTTGGATTTCCCATTAAAGATATTGATGTCAATGTGCATATGAAGAACATCCCTCCATCTTTCATTCCCAACTTCCATGGTATGAGGTTAGAGGATCTGGAAACCTTTCTATTTGAATTTGGAATTGTTTGTATATCTTATGGTTACTTATTAAACATCCAAAAATTGAGATTGTTTCTAGTGACATCTAAGGATAGAGCCCTTAAATGGTTCATGTGTTTAGCGACTAATTCAATAAGATCATGGAATGATATACAAAATATATTTCTAGAAAAATATAAAGATCATGATATTAAAGAATAAATCTTTAGAATGAAAAAAAAAAGAAGATGAGAGTCTTGAGGATCTAAAAGATAGGTTCATGTATAATGTTAAGAGGGAAAAATTACATCGTTGAGGATCTGACACACTAAAAAACCTCTTACTTAGAACAGTTAGGGATGAGTGGATTTAACTCCTTGATCTCATGAGTAGAGGATATGTACACCAATTATCATTTGAATAAATTTGTGAAACATGCAAGCACTTATCAAGAGGAAGGGCAAGAGTAAGTAAAACAGCATCAATATCGGTAAGTCAAGCTAGACTTGGAAAATTTTTTGATGACTTTAAAGCATAAATTCTTAGCAATCTAGGTGAACAAGTAGAAATGTCAAGAATACAAAATTGGCAAAAAGAAGATGTTGATATTTTTGTTTTCCATGTGGAATCACTTGATGTTAAATATTTCCCCTCATTACTAAGGTTGAAGGAAGTTTACCAAGAGGACAATGGAGAAAGTCAATTGCCAATGCGGCTATGTTATTTAGCTCCAAGAGGACCATGGCAACCTATTCAACCCGATATGATGCAAGAGCCTAGTTCACAATTTCAATCTTATGCACATCCATCTCAAAGTAATTATAACACACCCTTTCCATGGAAAACTTAGCCATCTCAATGCTAAAACCAATATTGGCAACAAGGTTGGCAAGGAACTTATGGGAGCCATACACAATATCCTCAATATTCTCCTCAATATCCTCCATACCCAAATCCATGCTATCCATACCATTCACCTTCACCACAACCACAACCCCAACCTTATCCATCTCAAAGGTACACTCCCACTGAACTACTTGTACTACCATTTCCAAACCCACACAAGGAAATAGCTCAACCCACTTACAATGTTGAGGTATAACACTTCCTAACATCTCCTCTTGATCTAAATGGTATTCATCTTAGATCAAAAAATGTATTTAAAAAAGGAGATTATATTGATATCATTGAAAGACAACATGGAGAAAAGGAAGATTCAAGTGAGAAGACCAAAGAATCACGGCTTACACTTGATGAAGAGCAAACACCAGAATCCGAGATTGAGAAAGTTACATGAAGTTCACCATTAGATCCTCTATGTGTTCAAGAGAATAATTAGCAAAAAGAAGAATATTTGAATTTCATGGAAGAAGAATACATCCAAGATGATCCAAATCAACAAGTGGACTAGAGACGTCACAACTATATTGAATTGTGGTTCCAAAAAATTGTTAAGTTGCACCAACACACTCTTCTTCAAAAAAAATTTATCTTGTCTCAGTCAAAGCAGTTAGTATCTCACATTCAGGTACATGTCAAAGTATATGTTTCCAACCTACACATGATTTCATTTGTCATAATGTTATGCAAGTGGCTCCATTGGAAGTATTCCTACACTTGAAAATGATTTTGTTTTTTCAAGTAGAGTAGGATAGGAAAATAAATTAAAAATTAAAAATAAGAGAAAAAGATAAAATCTCAGGTGAAAACCTCCTTTGAGGCACCTAAGATCTGTTGATTGATTGAAAACCTCCATGAGGAGGTCAATGGATTGGAAAAAGGAAAAAAATGAGAAAAAAAAAAAAAAAAAAAAAAAAAAAAAAAAAAAAAAAAAAAAAAAAAAAAAAAAAAAGAAGAAAAGAAAAAGATCTTAGGTGAAAACCTCCTTTGAGGTGCCTAGGTAGACATACTATTTGAAAACCTCATTGAGATGGCTAGTAGGCCTAAAAAAAAAAATTTCTCCATGTATCTCTCTCTCATGAATGAAGGTACTCTCCAACTGCTGCAAGCAACAAAAACAGGTTAGCTAACAAAAGAAACGTTGATCACAAGCCTAGTCAAAAGATGTCAAATTCGGAATTTCACATCCTTTGCTCAGACGCTACAACAGGACCAAGGCCGTGTCAATCCATCACCCTCATCTATTTCCACCATCGACCCTTCATTCCCAAGATTTTCCCATTCATTCTCCTTGATGTCCTAAAACGCTACAGGAAGGCTCTGCTTTGCTACAGGAAGCCAAAATACACAAAGAAAAACATTATTTTTTTCATATCTTGAAAACTGTGCATCCATTTGATGAGATGTTTCAAGGGCAGATGCATATGGATGATGGTAACATGCTCAAGAAATTTCATAAAATTCCAGTGCAAAATTTTTGAGAGATCAACCTCCATCACCTACAATGATTTTTAATTTTTCTCAAGATTCATGCATCCATTGGAAAATATTTTTTTATGGGGAGGTGCATAAGGATCATGAAAACATGATCATAAAATTTCATGTCAATATAGTATAAAATTTGGGAGATATACGCAAAACAAGTATGCTACAAGAAACAACTATAGGATGTCCTAAACTTCTACAAGAATTTGGTTGAGGGGTTTTGGAGGAAAAGAATGGTGAGATGAAGTGTTGGAAGGGTGCATGATAGTTGTGAAAAGTGTGGGGAAGGTGCACATCACCCATGGCCAATACCAGCACTCCAAGAAGGTCGGATTTGACTAAGATAACTTGCTCATGGTAACTAAAAGACAAAGGTTTAGAATATGGGTTGGCATCCATCAACTCCACCAGAAGCAAATTGGGCACTGGAAAGAAACTTGCACACAACAACCTTATCATTTAAATAATCATCAAGCTATGAAGACATGTGTAGAAGCAAACAAAGGAAATTATCACCTCCAGAGGACCATGGATCGATCATCAACTCAGTAGCAACATGCGCGCCTCTCCAACAACTATCAGGTAGGTATAGTTATGAAATACTCTTGACCTCTTCTCTTGAGCATATGATAGTTAGAAATTTGTTGTCAATTCATGAGAGCTGAGGTTTTATAAGCTAAGGATGGGTTAGCAGTCTCAACCACCCTCAACTAGTTAATTGCAGCTAACTCCCTCACTCATGCAATGTGGTGATGATTATGAGGAATGGGGACAACAGTTAAAAGAGGAAATTTGTGCAAAGCCCAAATCACTAAAGCACTCCAAGCCCTCCATCTACTTCATATCCATTATCTATCCGTCATTCATCCATCCCATTTCATAAGAAAAAAATAATATTTTTCAAGAACAAATCCTACACTTTGGCTCACCCTAAAACTTTCTTGAAAAAACACACAGAGCACATCCTCTCCATTTTCACAAACTTACACTACTCCCTATAAGCCCTATAATCATCCTTCAAACCCTATACATAATTTCTCATCACTCCCATACATTTAGAAGACCCTGAAAGAGAAGAAAGGACTGCTACAAGAAGAAAACCTCCTCCTATAGCAGCCTATGAAACTATTACAGCAAGCCATAATCTTATCTTTTCCCTTTCCCATCAAGTTGAGGGAGTGATACCAGCTCATGAGGCAATCTACGACTCCAATCATGGCTCTCCATCAGCAGTAGTAGCATCTTGGGTAGCAACAAATGACCTATACACATAGAAACAACAACAGTCAAATACAATGAAGGGCAGAGACGAAATACACAGGAATAGGAAAAACAGAAAATCCTGAGAAGGAGCACTAGGAGAAATGGGTGCAGGATTTAACGCAAGGGAAGCAACTTTTGACACCTGTGAGGATACCAACCACTAGAGAAATCATAACTAAGAAGCTCAATGAACAAGCTACTTTTCTATAGGAGAAAATGGAGCTGCTATAGGAAAAACAGGGTTGCTACAAGAAAAATAGGGCTGCTACAGGAGATAGTCAGCTTGCTACAAGATTATCCCAAAAGAAAAAATGGGCCCTATATTTAGGATGATTAGCCACAAAACCCTAGAAATTTGAAGGAGTCTTCAAAGAAGGGGTAAGTACTTGATTTATCACCTCTTGCAAACAAAAAAATTGTGAATTTTTGCAAAACTCCTCCACTAAACATCTTGTAGCAGAACCATAAAAAAAATTGAATTGTGGATTTTTCTTGAAAGGATGAGCATTATGATGGGAGAATAAACTTGTTCTGAGACTAGTATATTATTCTTCTCCTCACTCACCAACAAGAATCACTCCTCCTCTTTCCATAAGCTGAAATGGTGAGTGCCATGAAATTGACAATTGGCAGCAGGGTTCCTTTGCACAAACCTTAAGAATACATGGACAAATGTTCTTGACATGGATAAAGAAGATTTTATGGACTTAAAGAGACATTCAAGGATGGATTTGCAAAATAAGAAGAGTGTGGCAAAGAAAAAGGAAATTGAAACATAAGATAAAGTGCCTAAAAAAATCAGGAACAAAGGATGAAAGGAGAATAAGAAGCAAACTGAAGAGATAACCTCCCTCCAATCCAAAATAAAGGAGCCCCAAGCCTCTCAGAAGAAGCCAAGCACCAAGGGAGCCATGACTGAATAACTAAAATAAATTTACTACAAGAAGGTAGAAATTTTCTACATGAAAGTGTTGAACAACTATAGAACAAATCAGGGAGGCCACCAGGGCCATGAATGAGGCACAATGAGGTCACTAAGTTTCTCAGAGGATGAGCAACACTTTCAACAAGGGGGTATGATGGCCCTCCAAATTTGACAGAAATTAAAGCCCATCTCACCATCCTTCAGCACATTAAACCTCTCTTTTTGCATTAGATAACGTAATTTTAACTTTAATATCTTCATTAGGAAGGTTTATGGATAATTAAAAATTTGTGCCTAATATTATTTATTTTCGTAGAATATTGTGAGAATATTGGGCAGATTATGAAGATTTAGAGGAGATAACTTAGGGACTTGGTCCCTACTACAATATGATCAATATTGAATAATAAATCAACATGATATCATGAAATCATGCACAAATTCTAGAGCTCCAATGATTGAGAAAATCTAGGAATGTCTTCCCTATCATTTAATGCAGACTCCTAGTGTTGGGAACCAGATCCACTATTTGAGGGATTTTGGCAGGGAAAACTTCCTCCTTGCATGGGGAATGCTTCTTAATCATTTTTTATAAGTACCAAGTCGAATTTTCCTCTAGGGGTTGATTTTTATTAGTCTTCTTGTGGGGAGAGCTTGTAATTTTGCAACTCCACTTTCATTTCTTGCAGGAATGTAATTGTATTGATGGAAATAATGGAGATTGGTGCCATGTTCAGCTTCTAAATATTGGTCTCCTTCATAGGAATCTGAGCTTCCTTTGGCTTGGCCATCCCATGAGCCTCAGAGCCCTTTTGTATCATTTACTTTTCTTCCTTTCACTTCTTATTCACATGCATATCTTGTTCTTGTCTTTTTCTATTTTTGCATTCAGTATTAATGATTTCTTGTTGTGGGATTGGGTTAAATGGTTGAAGTAAGTTATTTTTTAGGATCAAAAGCATAATTTAATCCTTGGAAAATCTTTTGAAGGTCATAGTAATCATTGAGCTACTTGGATTAGTTTGTTTTTTCCCAAATCTAAATTTTTGGAAGTCCCTTGTGGAAAATAGTAGTAATTTTCTGCTATTTTTTATAACATGCTAATGAGATTCAATTGAGTTGATTCCAATTGAATTAAATCATAAAAAAAATTAGGTTAATGACAAAATTTATCCCATTTAATTTTCACTTGATTAGGTTAGGCATTTGATATATTAACTAGCTCACTAGTTCTCGAATTTCTAGATTCTAGACTAGTAATTTTCTACTTTTTTTAGCATGCGTTAACAAAGGTGTTTTTGAGTGGTTCCACTTGGAATGGAGACCTAAGAAATCTTAGTCAATAAAAAAAAATTTCCCATCCAATTTGGATTTTAGTTGCTTGGTCATTTCGGTGGATTATAACATCTTGTAGCAGCCTCTAACTTCCTGTAGCAACTTCTTGTAGATTGCCCAAATTTGCTCAAAAAGCTTGGTTTTTGTCCCTTAGGGTTGAATCATAACCCTTAGGCTCTAAATAAATGGTTTAGGAGGAATAAACACCACTTAGGACTTTCCCTTTTACCGCTGCAAAACATCACAACAATTTCGGTTAATGGACATATTTATGAATTGGATAATACAATAATGATTTTCTTGATTGCCACATCCAATGAACTCTGTCAATGGATCTAAACTCTTTGAAATTTAATGATTGATATTTAGTTCATGATATTTTCTTTATCCAATTAGAATAGGTTTGTTTTCCTTGTATTTTCTTTCCTGCAATAGGTTAAGGTTTCCATTTCGAGTATTTCCATTTCTGCAATTTGTTTAGGATTTGATTACATTCACTTCATTACATCAAGACAGTGAAGGAAGGACACAATGTATGTTTCACATATAGTGTCGATGCCCCTTAAGTTTGTACGAACCCTGGGTTGATAATTAAAGTTGGTAGCATTGGGATTTGCAACATTCTTGTTGCAATACTAAGGCTCATCAATAGTATCGCTTTCCTGTCCTGGAATTAAGTGCTTCTTCCAAAAGGTGAGAAGGGTGTTGGCTCTTCTCCCGGCTGTTGAACATGGGGAGTTTTTAACACAGACCATGATATCAACGAAGTAATTTGTTGTTGAGAATGATGTTAAACACTGAAAACATAAGCTAAATTTTTCACTTCCTCCAAATTTTTGAGAGAAATGTGGATAATAATGTTTGTTGTTGCAGCCAAAAGGGGAAAGTTATTCCTAGTAGCAAATGAGGACCCCTGTCCCATAATTATTTTGGGCATATAAAAGTATTGCCATTCACTCCATAACAACACAAATTCTAAGGAGAAAGGTATGAGAGTGTTATTGTTTGCTTTATATGAATTCAAGATAAAGGAAGGTGTGAAATGAAAGGCTAAAAGTAGTGCATAAAGAGGCTAATTATTAGCAAAATAATCGCTTCCATTGTAAGGATAAAAATAGACAAGAGGAGCACTCACTGTCTCTGAGTTATATTGCAAGGATATTTAGTAGGAGAGGAGTTACAGTGGTAGCTGGGAGTAAGGTCACACCATTTATTTAAGGTAGTTACCAACTGGTCATCGACTATTTTTAGGTTTGAATTGCTTTTATGTTGGCAGAAAGGTATGAAAAAATGATTTCCTCTCCTTATTGTATATGCTTGGTTTGTCATTTGGAGGGAGAAATTGGAAAAACCCATAATCTAAAAAAAATCATTAAGTCATAATAAAATCAAATTTGGATCTAGATTTATGGTCTTCATAAACATCATATATTAGAGAAAGAGTCAGATATGGATATCCTAAATCTACAAATCCGAAAAGTTCAAAAAAAATATCATTTAATATTTGTCCAAATCTAGATATTAGGTGGGTACATATTTCTTTGAAGGTCGGATCTAGAAATTTAGTATCCAAATATCCTTGATCTACTATATGTTGAAAGACGTTAAAAAAAAATTCTCGGATCTAGATATCCAAAGATTTCTTCAAAAGGTAGCATAAAATTTTTCCAATAGGTGAATACTGAGAATCCAAATAAATATTACTGTATTATAATGAAAATACAAAATGCAGATAAAGGTTACTATAAGGCATTTTTAATAGGTTTTTAAACAATTTTACAATTTAATTTTAAAGGGAAAAAATTGAGGTGCAATGTAAGATGAAAATCAAATTTTCAATCAATCTAATCAATTTGATGCTAAAACTAGAAAATTCTTGCAAAATTCAGAATTCAAAACGTCAAAATAAATATTTCTTATATGATTATTATATGTATTATTATGAACATAAAATTTAGATTCCATAATTATATGGTGACAACATTTGTAAATGGTTGATGGTGCGCAATCCTAAAATTACTCCTAGAATCTAACAAATCAACATACCTGGTCCGAATGAGGAGGCTAAGGAAGTTGACAGAATTCCTCTAGCAACGAAGAGGTGCAACAAACCCTGGCACCAACCAACCAACCTCGCGCAAAAATCTTGCAAAAAGTCCTCTGGTGCCAACCAACCCTTCAAAAAACCAACAAAAATTTAAAAAAACTACAAAAAACCATAATAATAATAATAAATAAATAAATAAACGGAAAAAAGAACAATTCACGCACATACGTGATTGTTTCCTCTAGCGAACCAAAGGGCCATACGAAATAGTAGTGCTCAACACAATAAAAATAACACACTAACAACACAAAAAAATCTACAACTTCGTCAGGGCCCTCATATATATAGATGATTTTCGGATGAAAAACTAGTTCGGCTGAATTATTTATTCGGCTGAACTATTTTTTGGCCGATTTTTCAACTCTAGAAAAAAATCCATTTCACCGTCGATGTTAATCTAAATGGCCAATTGTTCGGCCAGATGTTAGTATAATAACTCCACCAAATAAATATAGAAAATTTGGCTGAAGAAAATTTTGGTTCGGCAGAAAAATTGAAATTGTGAATTTTTCAGGGGAATTTCTCACAAAAGTGTGACCTAACTTCACGTTTTCACCCACCTGTACTTGTACTTTGTTGTAACCCATGCTTGAGCTCCGTGTACTTTTTATCCTGCTGACCTACCTGTAAGATCTGAGCCTGTAAATCTGTCTCATAAGAACTCAAAGTTGTTAAGTGGTTCACTTGTATCCGTCTGCTAAGAGCATCTGCAACCTTGTTCTCTTTACCATTAATGTACCTGATCTCAAATTCAAACTCGTTGATCGTGTCCAACCATCTAGCTTTCCTGGAATTGAAATTTGGTTGGTCAAATAGATTCCTCAATATACTGTGATCGCCCATCAATACAAATCTCCTTCCAAGAAGATAGTGCCTCCACATCTTCAATACATGGAAGATCACTTCCAACTCAAGATCATATGTCAGATAATTCTACTCGTGTTCATTCAACTTTCGTGACTCATAGAATATTACATGTCCCTCATGCATAAGAACTCCACCAAGTCCTCTTTTGCAAGAATTCTTGCATCCCACAAATTCTTTGTCTAGATCTACAATCCTTAGCACTAGAGCATGTGCCAACAATTGTTTCAACTGCTAAAAACTTGTTGCACATTCCTCTGTCCATTCAAACTTCTTACCTTCCTTTGTAATGTTTTGATGGGATATGCAATCTGTGATAAGTTCCTGATGAACCTCCTGTAATAACCTATTAACCCCACAAATGATCTTACCTCATCCACATTCCTAGGAGTGCCCCACTCCATGATATCCCTTATATTTTCTGGATCTATTGTTATGCCTTCCTTGGAGACCACATGTCCCAAGTAATGTACCTATGTCTAAAAGAAACTAAATTTTCTAAACTTAGCATACAACTGATGCTCTCTTAGAAATCTCAATACTACTGATAAATGTTCGACATGCTCTTCTTCACTCTTAGAATATATCAAGATGTCATCAATGAACATAATAACAAAATTTTCTAGATAAGGACACAACACACTATTCATCAAGCACATAAAAGTAGTTAGAGAATTAGTCAAACCAAATGGAACTACAATAAACTCATAATGTCCATACCTAGTCTGAAAATATGTCTTGTAACTATCATCTTCCTTTATGCGTACCTGATCATAACCAGATCTCGAATCAATCTTTGAGAATACTACTGATCCCTTCAACTGATTGAACAAATCATCAATCCTAGAAAACATATACTTGTTCTTAATGATTAATTTTTTCAACTTCTCGTAATCAATGCACAACCTTAGAGTATCATCCTTCCTCTTCACAAACAATACCAGTGTGCCCCATGGTGATACACCTGGCCTAATGTATCCCTTGTCAAGCATTTCCTTCAACTACAACTTCAACTCTATAAAATCTGGAGTGCTCATCGTGTATGGTTCTTTTGATGTTGGTGCTACCCCTAGTACCAAATCAATAGAAAATTCTACTTCTTTGTGAGGCTGAAACTCTGAAATATATGCGGGAAATACATCTTTAAATTGTTGTAAAACTGGGTACTTGCTCAAAACATCCACATCCTCAACTTCCTTACCTTTGTCACTAAAAATATGTACTTAAAATAAAACACACCCTTCTATGTGACTATGCTTTGCCTGCATAGTTGTCACCATCCTAACTAAAGTTTCTTTCTTCTTACCTTGTAAGACTCTCTGTTCTCCATTATCATCCAAACACTCAATGGCTTTGTCATAACTATCCACCTTGTTCCTATGGAGATACAGCTAGTCCATACCCAAAATCATACTATATGATCCAAACGATAATACATTCAAATGTGTTGATATAGGCATACCATTCAACTCAAATGCACAAACTCTTGCCCATTGATGAAATCTCTTCTTGGTACCTATAGCCAACTGCACTAACCAAGACTTTGCATTTACTTCTCTATTCAAACCACACTTATCCACCAAGTCAGGATTAACATAACTATATTATATCTAGGGTCAATCAAAATAGAAACATCTTGATCACAAAGATTATCATCCATCTCGATGATAGATGCCTAGTGATCTTCCTGCCTATTATGCGATGCTGCATAAATGTGAGGAACACTCTATCCAACATCTCCAATCATTTGTGCCTCCTGGGCATCGTAAATATGTGTTCTACCACCCTGATATTTTGGACAATCTCTTTGATGATGATCTTTGCCACAAGTCCAACATCGTATGGGCTCCCTATCATCACCCTTGTTATGCTCGGACAAAAATTCTTGTCCTCTATAAGATGCATTGAACTTATTGCGTTGTGTTGCATTCTCTTTGTCACTTGTTTCTTGAGGCCTTTCCTGTTTCTTGTCCCATTTCACTTTATTCTTATTATTACCCTTCCATTCTAGATTAGTTTGAGATCTACACTTTGATTGCTCATAATAATGATTTAGCTTCCATATGGCCTCCTCCAATTATCTAGGCTCATCAAACTCACTCCTATCCTTAAATTATATCGAAAACCCACTGATGAATCTCTGAATCTTGGCCTTCTCCTCCTTGAGGTAAGGCACATGCCTCAATAAATCTAGAAATCTGTTGGTGTACTCCTCATCAATCATTGATCCCATCTTTAACTCATAAAATTATTTTTCCCTGTCATCATAGTACCTCTTCAGTAGGTACTTCTTCTTAAATAGTCTCTCAAATTTACTCCAAGTCAACCCCTCCTCATAATTATCTTTGACGTTCTTTACATATTCCCACCAGATATCTGCTTTACCTTTAAGACTGAACGTAGCTATTATGGCCTTCATGTTCTCTGAGTAATTATGTATCCTGAAGAACTTATTCATTCCAAGCAACCATGCTTCTGCATCTTGTGATTTCTTCATTTCCCATCAAAGGAAGGTGGCTTTTCTTTCTTGAAATCATCCAGAAAATATCCCCTATCACTCCTCCTATAAGGATGATAACAATGATGACCATGATGCCTATCAGAACTAGAACTAGAATAGTACCTGTGTCCATCACCTCTCCTGTCTAGTTTATCTAAGAACCTGTCATCCCTAATCATTTCATCTTTGTATAACGTGTGCCCACTATGATATCGCTTACCATATGCCCCAAATTTAGTCTTATCCTCATGTCCATAGCTGATCTGAAGTAGTCCCTACCATTGCAATTCTGACAGACTCTGAAGAATTACTGCATTGACTTCTGCTTGTTTCTCCTGTGCCTGCATGATTATGTCATTATCTACTTTAAAACTCCTTATTTATTCCTTAAAACTCCTCAATGTTTCTGCTAAGTCAAAAGAGTTCCCAACACCACGCTGCTCATCTAATTCATAGGGAGAATCTTTGTAATCTACCATCTTTCTAGTCATTTTTGATCTCTTCTTCCTGCAAGGTATAATAAGTCAGCTAAACTAAATCATAAACAAACCAATGTACCTTAGTATAGTTCGGGGAGGATATCTCGTTTGCAAGACCAACCATATTAGTGCAATATATATATATATATATATATATAAACGCAATCATATCAACATTTATTCATCGTTGTGGAGCACTTGGAAGGTATGCTTTTGACAAGCAATTTAGTGGCTTTTCAATAATATTTGTAACCTTTTCTGCCTTATAAATTCAAAAGAGATAAAGGATTTTAATAAAATGTGCAAGAATTGACAAAGGAAGCTCAATTACTAATAATTGTCGTTTTTCTATGCAGGAAGACGTGGAAGCAAGGAGTTGCCGTCCAAAAGCGAGAAGTTGAGGAAGAATAATTGTTGTCCCTCCAGAGGGGAATCGGATGCGAACAAGATCGAGCAAATCAGAGCTGAATAGCCAGGAAAGGAAGAAGGGATACCGGGTCGGCGAACACGAGAAAGAAAAGTGAAGGATTAACCAATTGGCGAATCCCTCAGGATCTTCGATCCTGAGGGATCGCAGTTTTACTTATCTTTGTTATCTAAATACCTCTGTCGTTACTTTTATATAAAGGAACAACGTCATTGAGCAAAAGGACTATTGTTTTTATAATTTTAAGTTTTAGAACAGAACTTTGATCATCGAGTCTCACTGAGACCTAGTTTTGTTATACATTTATTGATGCATTAATATAAAAGACTGGTGTTTATTTCATCTCTGCGTCTGGAGTAATCTAAGGCGGTGTACCATTGGCAGCTAAGGGCCCGGCTCCGAAGGACACTTGCTTTTGTATCATTATACTGCGATTTGTGTGTGGTTTGTTTATCTTCATTGCTCAGTAATCTGACACATCTTTTATATGATATGCTATGCTCTGTTCTGATCAATATATGAATGGTTTCTCCATGTAATGACTCTGCACTGTATAACTAGATCCATTTCGAGTTGAATTGCGTCTTTAATCAGCTATTTCTGTAACAGAGTGTCGATATGAATGTTACTGTCATTGGATCCATGTGAAATAATACTTGTTGGGACTTGAAATTAATGTTACTCTGTTTAGAAACATAGTTATATCACCCATCATTCTCAGATTATTGTATTAATATAGAACATGTATATATGGTTGATGCTTGCTGTTCCATAATTCATCAAGGAATGATGTTTCATAAAGTATATCTCATCTAGTTTTCTTGAAGAGAAAATCAGAGTGTGAATCAGTTGATTTTAACTCGCGAGATTCAATTCTTTCGACTGTTGTTCCATTCACTGTTGTTCCATTTTACTGTTGTTCTATTTATTGCTGTTCCATTTCCATTTTGCTGTTCCATTTTACCTTCTGCCGTTTTATTTACCTGACTTCGTTGTTTTGGTGTGAGAGAAGGTCTAAGGCTGTAGTGAGCCTCAGCAAGATGCTGCCTAGCTCCCAGACCTATAAGTCCATGCTCTAATTTCCTTTTTATCAATTTCTAGAGGGATGGGTTATTGCTTCCGTACCCTTGACTGATCAACTGTCTTGTGTGATTCTATCTTTTGGATTAGTTCAGTTACAGCTTAGCATCTGTTTTCTTTTGTATCTTCTGAACACTATACTACTAAGCATTACTCGAACAAATAGCCTCGGATTGAGTTACTCTTTACAATAACAAAACGTTCCCGGATTGATTTATTAATGTGGAATAATTAGAGGTGTGAGAGACCCTAGTTATAGCCCTACATTTTGGTGTCGTTACCGGGGAAAGAGTATAGCCATTTGCCCTTTACAGAGTAGTGTGCAAATCTGCTAGGGGGGAGTTGGATCTTAAAAACGGAAGGTAAGAACCTGCGTACAGAGCATGTAAAAGCCCTGCTCCACTGTCCACTCTCTTAGCAGAATTGTTGGTTGAATAGGATTTAGTAGTTTTTAGAGTGCATGACTAAGTAGAAAAAGCTAGAAAAGAATATCAAACCTCCAGCCAAACCTGAAAAAGCCAAAGGGTCGGTGACCCTTGGCCGAACAACCTTCATAGACGAAATCTATAAGAAAACTGAATCTCAATCGTCGGTAGGCCCCAGAAAGATTAATTCTAAACAACCTACTAGCTCCCTTCAGGGCACAGCATCACCATCTGGAGCCTTTGCTGAGGTGCATAGTCAGACTGATGAACAGGACTTTCAAGAAATTGAAAATTCTGTGTCATAACGACTGCAGGAAGGGAATTTAAGCAACCTTTGTGAAGGAGAAGGGGAAACAGGGGAAATAGGAGAGCCAAGGTCTCCTTCTAGGATAATCCAACTGTTAAATAGCCCAGATAAGGGGAGCGCGGTCAAAATTAATATTGAAGGCACCCCATTCCCTCAGATAGAAATTCAAGATAAGGGAAGTGTCATTAAAACAGTCCCTACCAAGGTCGTTCCTTCTCAACCTAGGAACACCCTCCTAGAAATTCCGGAAGGTTATTGGCACATATTTGATCCTATGGTGCAGAATCAGCCAAACACTCAAACTTCTACATTGCAATATCCTATAGTAGATTATGCTACAAATGAGCCCATGAAAGTGATCCCTCTTCAACACATCCCGACGTTTCATGGACTTACATCAGAGGACCCCGATGCATTTTTATTTGAATTCGATGTGCTATGTAGAGGATATGATTACACCACTGACCCCCAGAAATTAAAATTGTTCCCCTCCACGTTGAAGGGGCAGCTCTAAGATGGTTTATGGGATTAGCTGGTGGAGTCATAAATAACTGGGAGCAAAAGAAAGAATCTTTCCTAAAGAAATATCATGATTACTGTAGGTCGAGAGAACTAAAAGATGAAATTTTCCAAATGACGGCCAGACCAAATGAAACTTTAGAGGAATATGTAGAATGTTTCCAGTGCAATTTATAGAGATCCCCCTATGCATCACTACCTCTGCCTGATAATGTGTTGAAAACTGCATTGATTAGAGGCATGAAAGAACAATGGATTGAAACATTGAATATCATGGGAAAAGGGGATATTTATCAAGAGAATTTTGCTGACATTATTGATTTATGCATCAGGAGTTCAAGAGGCAGCACAAGGATAAAACCAACATAATATGATCGGTTTGTCAGAGACAACAAAATATCAACAGAAGGAGTAACACGGGTAGAACTTGGGAATTTATTAGAAAATTTTAAAACTGATATTCTGGGGACATTAACTACACAGCTTGATATTGTGCAGGCTAAACAAAAGTAGATGGAGGTGGAACAAAATCTGGCGATTTTCTGCCCCCGATGTAGAAGAAAACATAGCCACAAGGAATGTCCACCAGATGCAGTTCAAACATGTGCTATTTGTACGAAAGATCACCTTACTGAGAGTTTCCCCTCACTTCATGGATTGAAAGCAATATATAAGGAAGTGGAAGAAGAACCAGAGCCAGCATACTTCGTTAACCAGCGTCGCCAATGGCAACCTAGGCAATCTGGTACGTTTTCGGACCCAACTTCTTCTTTCCAGCCTCCGCAGTATAATGCTCAGCAATATGGTATGTGGCAAAACCAATCTCCACCCCCATTTCCGAACTGGTCATCACAGCTGTTTCCTTCTCCAAATCCATGGATGAATCAGACAGGCCAATTCGGCTGGCCAAATTTTCCCTACACCCCACCATATTGGCAGAATAACTCATATCCTCCACAATGGATTCCCCCTACTTCACAAGGTTCACCCTGGCAGAAAAATTGGCCAAAATTGACATATCAGCCAACAGGAACTATTCCACTCCCTCAACCGACTCTGCCAGCCTTACAACAAAACCCCCAGTCTAATATGAGACCGCAACTCCCAGCCCAACCCAATCCCAATCCAAATAATAGACCAGTCCAATCCCTCCAAATCATGGAATCATCAGAAATCGGACCTGACCTGAGGGAGTGCAATGATCTTCAGTTAAGATCTGGACGGATAATAGAAATGGAGGGAGATAAAACAGTTCACATTGAAGATCAGTTACCAATAGAACAACCGTTACAACAAGAGGGTGTAAATAAGGAGCAGACCCATCATCAAGCAAATACATCCTCTCCTCCTTTCCCGGAACGATTAGTCATACCACGACCGGTACAATATCCAGACTTTGACATTCTGGGGGAGTTACAAAACCTGTACATAAAAATTCCATTCCTCCAAGCCATTCAAGACATTCCTATATATGCAAAAACTATAAAAGAACTGTGCATAAAAAAATTAAGGAGGAATACAACCACTAACCCAAGAGTCCAAGTAGTCGGTACTTTATCTGACTTGTTATCAGGAAAAGAGACACCCATCAAATACGAAGATCCCGGAAATCCAATTGTAACCGTCCAAATATATGGTCAGACCCTGACTAACGCTTTAGTTGATCTAGGAGCTGCAATCAATATTTTGACTACCTCTACCTGCCAAAAGCTTGGCATTACATCAGTAGAACCTACTTCTACTTTGCTAGAATTAGCAGATCGATCTGTAGTTCGACCAGAAGGTACTCTATACGATTTCATGGTTTCTGTAGATTCCTGGGAATATCCAACCGATTTCCTAATAATTAATCCCAAAATCCGGCTGGATGGATATCCGCTAATACTAGGAAGACCTTGGCTTGCTACTACCAATGCCTACATTGGTTGTCGGCAGGGAAACATGACCATAACTAAAGGACCAGACGTTAAAAATCTAGTTCTATATCCTCCAGCACAGCCAAGCCTTCCAATTATCAAAACTAATCAGTATCATGTGTCATACTTTACTA
The DNA here is from genome assembly GCA_000404065.3 of Pinus taeda. NCBI lineage: Eukaryota > Viridiplantae > Streptophyta > Pinopsida > Pinales > Pinaceae > Pinus > Pinus taeda. Next base: position 30,081 of record APFE031407940.1, read on the forward strand.
ACAATATCATATCCCCATTGACTATACAGAAGGCTTTAGATTTTAAGGACCAAACAGAAGATGATGCCATCAATAACTTCATTAGTCAAACTGAATCTAGATCTCACACACAGTGTTTCATGATAGAAGCAGCGTTTGATAGTGAGCTAGAAGAAGACCCTTTGAAAGATGCACATGACCAAACAATACAAGTGACTGTCATTGCCAACAGTAAAGTAGTGGAAATTGAACCTGGTAAGACTCTAAATATCAATGCCAACCTTACACCAGACCAAGAAACAAAGCTCGTTAATCTGTTATGAAAATATCAAGGAGCATTTGCGTGGGATTACCTTGACATGAAAGGGATTGATCCTCAATTATGCACCCACCACATCTATATAGAAAAAGATGCAAGACATGTTCGTCAGCCGCAAAGAAGACTCAACCCCCATCTAAAAGAGGTAGTAAAAGCCTAAATTCAGAAACTTTTAGATGTTAATTTTATCTATCCTATTTCCGACAGTAAATGGGTCTCTCCCCTGGTGGTGGTACCCAAGAAAAATGGAAAATCGATGATTTTCATGGATTACAGGGAGTTGAATAAAGCCACACAGAAGGATCACTTCCCTCTCCCATTCATAGACCAAGTATTGGACACTTTAGCAGGAAAGAAATTATTTTCTTTCCTGGACAGCTTCAGCGAATACAACCAAATCCAAATTGCCCCTGAAGACCAGGATAAAACTACCTTTACTTGCCCTTGGGGAACGTTTGCCTATCGAGTTCTACCCTTCGGCCTATGTAATGCCCCTGCTACATTCCAAAGGGTTGTCCTTAGCATCTTTGCAGATTTGATAAATGATGGACTTGAGGTGTACATGGACGACTTTACACCATATGGAGATGATTTTGATCTAGCTTTAGATACCCTGGAAAAAGTCCTACAATGCTGTATCGCTACCAGGATTTGTCTAAGCCACGAAAAATGTTACATGATGATGACAGAAGGGCTCATTCTAGGGCACTATGTTTCAGCAACTGGCATCCAGGTAGACCCGGCCAAAATCCAAATTCTTTTGCTTATCCCTACCCCCACTACTCAAATAGAGGTACGCAGTTTTCTTGGATTTTCTGGGTATTACAGACGATTTATAGAACATTACTCGCGTATTGCTGCACCTCTATATGCTCTAACTGGCAATGTTGATTTCTTGTGGATAGAAAAATGCGACCAGGCTTTCAAGGAATTAAAGAATCTTGTATCAACAGCCCCAGTCCTTCGAGGACAAAACTGGAATTTACCATTCCAAATCTCATCTGATACCTCGGATACAGCAATCGGTGCAGTCCTAGGGCAAGAAGAGGACAAAAAACCATATGCTATCTACTATATTAGCAAAAATTTATCCTCTGTCGAACTGAATTATACTGTCACTGAAAAGGAATCTTGGCTGTAATACATGTTGTTAACAAATTTAGACATTATATCACAGGCTATCCCGTTATGTTATATACAGATCATTCTGCTATCAAATATTTGGCAAATAAACCTGTTACGAATGCTAGAATAACCAGATGGTTGATCTTATTGTAGGAGTTCGATATCACAATCAAGGATCGACCTGGCAAGGAGAACCCTGTAGCCGATTTTCTCTCAAGAATACCAAAATCAATTGAAACAGCAGCTGTGGAAGATCAATTTCCTGATGAGCACCTATTTTTTGTTGTTGTTCGAACACCCTGGTATGCTAATGTCACCAATTACCTTGCAGTAGGTAAGCTAACAAAACACTTAACCCCTCAGGAACGCAAGCAGATTGTTCAGAAGAGCACTCAATTTTCGTGGATTGGAGGCCATTTGTTCCACACAGGGGCAGATATGCAAATTAGGAGGTGTATTCGAGAAGACGAAATCTTCGACATTTTAAAAGCTTGCCATGACGGACCATGCGGGGGACACTTTGTTGAAAAGAGAACATCACATAAAGTATTGCAGACGGGATACTATTGGCCTACAATTTTCAAAGATGCGAAAAAAATTGCACAAGCCTATGACAGCTGCCAGCGAGCAGGACGACCTGGCCAAGCCAACGAAATGCCTCTGAGACCACAATTGGTCAGTGAGCCATTTGAACGATGGGCTCTTAACTTCGTCGGGCCCATTAATCCATCATCAAACCAGAGGACATACATTCTGGTAGCGACAGACTATGTTACTAAATGGGTCGAGGCCGAATCATTGCCTAAGGCTACAGAAGATTCTGTAATACAATTCTTGTTCCATTTGTTTGTACGTTATGGACTTCCCAGAGAACTAATTACAGATGGTGGACCACAATTTGTTGGAAATAAATTAGCTGCAACACTTAACAATTATCATGTCCAACATAAGATTACTACCCCATACCATCCGCAGGCAAATGGGCAAGTAGAAAGTAGTAATAAGGTAATAGAATCAATTTTAACAAAAACTATTGCATCGCATAGGCGTGATTGGGCCACCCGATTACCTGAGGCACTGTGGGCCTATAGAACCACATGGAGAAGTACCACAGGCTATTTTCCTTATCAATTAGTGTTTGGAAAACAACCTATCTTCCCCATAGAATTCAAAATCCAAACGCTACGAACTACATAGGAAGTCGGCCTAGATCTGAGTGAGGCACAAATCAATCGATTACAATAGATTAATGAATTGGACGAAATTAGGCTCTCTGCATTACAAAATATAGCATTGATTCAACAGCAGCAATCTAAATGGCATGATGCACTTATCAAGAACAAAGTCTTTCACGAAGGAGACTGGGCTCTGTTTTACGACTATCGGTTCTAGGACTTCCCGGGGAAACTCCAGACTCGATGGTTAGGACCATACGAAATCCAAAAGGTACATGACAACGGGACCCTTACTCTGACCACAATTGACGGTTCTGGATATGCATTCAAAGTAAATGGCCACCGAGTTCGTCTCTATCGAAAGCCACTCACTCGAGAATCCTTCTGTCAGCAGCTACGACAAGATACTGATATGGAAATTTTAGGAGAGGAAG